>VZSC01000287.1:7441-34668 GCA_013398225.1 Steatornis caripensis | reverse complement strand
TAAAGGGTGGATGTCAAGAGGACGGGGTCAGACTCTTCTCAGTGGTGCCCAGCGACAGGACAAGGGGCAATGGGCACAAAGTGGAACACAGGCAGTTCCACCTGAACATGAGGAGGAACTTCTTTACTGTGAGGGTGACAGAGCACTGGAACAGGCTGCCCAGAGAGGTTGTGGAGTCTCCTTCTCTGGAGATATTCAAAACCCGCCTGGACGCATTCCTGTGCAACCTGCCCTAGGGAAACCTGATTTAGCAGGGGGGTTGGACTAGATGAGCTCTAGAGGTCCTTTCCAACACCTACCATTCTATGATTCTGTGATTCTATGATTTTTAATTGAGGTCTTCTAATTTTTGCCTTGTAAATGAACCTAGTTCTTTAAAGGTATGAACACTCACTTTCTGAAAATTGCATCCATGGTAGCCTGCACTGGGCACCCAGAAAATAAGTTGACTTTTTTAAAAATAAGGGTCTGTTTTATAAAATATAATTTATTAAATACTAGTTTCTCTTTTTCCTACTTCAGGTTTTTAAAAATGTTTAAATAATACCCTGTACATTCAACCCATCATTTTACAAATCCTAACAGAGATATTGCTAGCAAACATACATCTCTTCCTAGTCAAATTTCTAAAGAGTTATTTGTTAAAAGAACATTCTTGATTTTTTATATTTCAAAATATGTGATACAGTTCTGCTTTGTCTGTTCTCGATAAAACAGATACAAGACAGTTATTGTTGGCAAAATGAAATTCCATGCTTCATATAAACCTTTTTAGCGCTGTGATTTCATGGAAATTATTATTTTATGGATGTTAAAAACAGATGAAAGATTATTCACAAGTCATTCTGCAAAATAGGATTTACAAAAGGCACTTGTCCAAATTTTCTTTTAATATATTACATTTTCTCTTTTCTTTACATGAACACACTTTCATGTCGGTTTGGAACAGTGTATCTTTGCCCTCTCTCCCTCTAAGCATATGTTGCTTTTATCAAAGAATATTCCTTTTTTTTAACCTCAAATGTTCTCTACACCTGGAAGTTCATTGTCCAACAGTTTTCTTCCAAGGACATTGCAAAAGAATCAATAAACTACAAATGTAGTATTGTACATTCAGATGCTGTTCAGGTGTGAATGTTGTGGCAAAGTTGGAGCATTCATGAATTTAAATATTTTTCGTATAAACTATATAAACTTAATGATTAACAATCAATCAGCTACATTCACTATTCAGGACATGCAATGTAGCATTTTCCTAATTAAACTTACCAGTGTGGGAGGATATGACTGCAGAGGAAGATTAAACTATTTGTATTTATTCAGTGTTGCTTTATAGCATTAACCAGGAAACTCTCTTTTGCTGTGTTGAATGCAAGAATCTAGAATAACCTGAAGAATTTGATTAGGGTGGCAGCAGCCTGCGCCAAGCTTGGGTAGGGATGGCAGGCTCAAGTTGTTCTGCGTCAGCAGTCATTTGAGCTACCTCTCTCTTCTGTTGATAGGGTGACTTAAAACACAGGCAGAATTACTGCTTAATATTATGGCTTTATCTAAAGCTCTTCAAGTAAACCAACCAAACAAAAAACCCCACCTGGCAGGCAGGCTTCTGTTTGCAGTTATTCATGTTTTATTAAAATAAACAAGTAGTTCGCAAGCAGTGGAACTAATGAAACCTGGTGTGCTATAGCTCTGCATCTAGTGATGGGATTCTCTGAAGACTAATAAGGTGCAACTGCAACTGAAGGTTTCCCTGAAATTAGGACCAGTGTAATGTCCCTTCTGTCCCGCAGAATCTCTGATGCCTATAGGAAGATGAGCTCATATTGCAGTCTTTCCCAGAGCAGACGCCCTAATTGTTTTTTTTTTTTCTTATTCTTTTAACAGCAGCATATTCACACAACTTTTAAAGAAGCTTAGTATCTCTATAGCTACATAAAATTTTGTGGAAATAGGAGAAAAGATTGATAAGTTACTGGGGACAGGAAAATTATGTAAACAGAGCAGCACTCCTTTGCCCTCCCTGCTTATAAGACAAAGTTTCTCAGTATGCGTGTAGTCATGACCTAAGGCAAGGCTGTCTCATTCTAATGGGTCTTTGTAGGGCCTCCTCCCAGCAATGGGACCCTCTCTCTATGGTTTTATTTTAATGTCCACCGAGGTACTGGAGTTGAGTGGAAGATTTATGATGTCTAATGGGGTTGCAACTGCTGCCAGCTCACTCTGAGGGTTGATCCACCTTGTCATCCCCATCATTCTGTACTCAGATGTCAAAGGTATCAGTCTGGCACTGTTTGTCTCCCATGCTGTTCAGAGCAAGGCTTTGAAAAATTTGGTGCTTATGATTCATTATGGTCTTGAGAAGCTTACTGAAACTACTTTCTTAGTTTTCTTAGCAGACTGAGATGTTTCTGTTATTCAGAAATAAATGTCGGAATTTGGATGTGTAATAGCTTACCTTTATAGAAGAAAGGATGTGTGGTTTCTGTTTACAGTGTAAAAAAGGGCAATAGATTTTGTAGTGTTTTAATTTGTAGTATATACGCACAAATTAGCAACGATGTTGTATTTCAAATACCCTGATGAACTGTTAGTGTAGTCAGACTGTTAAAATATTTCCAAAATTAATGTCTGACGATGTTGACACTTTGGTGGTGCTGAGATGTTTACATCACACGTCACAGGCAAATATGACTTTAATCAACCTAGTGTAGTGCTTTGAGATTATTACATTGAATAGGTGGGTTTAGAGGCTAAAGAGGGAGCCCTGCTATCCCGTGGTATCCTGCTGGCTGTTTGTTGTGTACTGGCAAGCTGTGAGCGTGGGGCGATGGTTCCAGTGGACTTGGTGAGAATGCCTGTTTGACTTGAGAGCAAGGCTACTAAATATTTATCTTGTTGTTTATTCTAGTCCCTGATATTTACTATACACAGGTACAGTATTTTCTGTAAAAGCTGAAACAGCTTGTATATGACTTTTTAGAAGGGCAGTTAATAACAATGTGCTTTACTACCTGACCTTACTCAGCAGTCAAACATAAATTCAGATGGGAGGAAAAAAAAGTCATGGAGATAGAAGATGGAAAAAAAGTGAGAGTGTGTGCTAAGTATTTGGACCCAGCTATCTGCTGCAGTTCCACTTCTGCTATTTAAGAGGGAGTGGTTGTTTGGTTCTTTGTGTTTTAAAAGCCCATTATTTCTGTTAAGAAAGCTGGTACTGCCGCATTCTGCCTTATTTGTTTGGAGCTTGACTTTATTCTAAAAGCAGCCTCAGTGTTTTTGGCATCACGAATTCACCAACTGGATTCTCAGAGACTCTAGTGCAAAGACAAAGAAGAAAGGAAAGCAAAGCCTAGTAAAAACAATGCTTGGAAATCATATGAAAACAATATAGCAAGACCATAAAAGTGCTTAAAAGCCTACACAAATGTAAAAGGCAAAATATTATGTTTGCATAGTCTGGCATATTGTTCTCTAGCACAAGGATCGAACTTGCAATCGTTGTACGCAGAACAGATTTCTGCATATTTGAACATTTCTGTTCCCTTGTGATTCACTGTCTTATTCTGCTTTACTTCTTTTCTTGCATTTATAAGGTAATTTGTTTGGACTGTGTCTAAACTTAAAACATCAGGGCCCTTTTTAAAAACTGTCTATGGTAAGATTTTTATGCAATTCTTAAATGCTAAAAGGAGGTGTTATTTAGCTGGTACTACCCTGTATCTAGCTCCTATAATGTGGCCAGATCAGAGGGTTGTGACATCTGACAAAAATGCTTCTACATAATTGTGTTTAGATCAGCTCCTGCCCAGCGTGCCTGTATTTGTTCTGATGTGTGGCCCTGGACATCTTTCTTACTATAGCTGCATCTTGTACTCTTATAATTGAAAAAATCAAGGTCCATCAAGCTGCTGTTTTGCTTGTAATTTGTAGATGGGTAAACTCTTAAACCTAAAGAGTGGTCTGAAAACTCAGTGGAGTGTCTAAATGGGTCCAAATTTTATGACTCTCTACGTGAAAATTTTCAGCGATGTCAGTACTTGAAAAGAGTAATGTACTTATAACTTCAGATGATACAAGATACAGGTTGCTTATAACAACCCATCTTATATTTTGTCTTTTTCTGCATTCCCTACACTAGCAAGCGGTATAGATCTCAGCAGATGTTGGCCTGGAAATTCTTAATTATATGATTGGTTTCTAGTCAGCTGCTCTATGTTGAATGATGATGTGGAAAAGGGAGAGTTACATGTGGGATCATATTTCATTGAAAATAAAGAAAGTTAGGAATCGCTGCTGAAAGAAGAATCCTAGTAATGAGAAAAGCATTAAATTGTGAGACTA
Source organism: Steatornis caripensis (assembly GCA_013398225.1). Taxonomy (NCBI): domain Eukaryota; kingdom Metazoa; phylum Chordata; class Aves; order Caprimulgiformes; family Steatornithidae; genus Steatornis; species Steatornis caripensis. The sequence continues at coordinate 30,327 of VZSC01000287.1, read as the reverse complement.
GTAAAGGATAATGTCATTCTCTAGGATGGTGGAATTTATTGTTGTGATTCACAAGTTTCTATTCATGACAAAGGGGGGCGGAGAATCCTCAAAAGGCTTATATCTCTCTTTGCTGGAGAAGACAATTTTAGAAATGAATTATAGTGCATCATCTCATTTTGGTGAATAATCTAATGTTTTTTTTAAAAGTGAGTCTTAGTACAGCCTGCGTTTCAAAAAAACATCTTTTGTAAAAAATATGATATGAGGTAAAATATTTTTCATTGTTTTTTTTTTAACTATGGCATAAAGGTCAAGTTGCCTTTGGCCATGAACAGAACATTGGGTTTGGTTGTATTTGTTAATTCAAACCTTCCTGTAGGGCATGTACTAGAAAGTGTTGCATGTATCAAAGCCTTATCTGTGCCTTTAAAGATATTTTCTGCCCGTTCATTTTGATTAGTCACAAGTGGACTGGAGAGAAGAGGGACAGGGGATTTATAATTTTTTTTCTTGAGTATTCTGCTTTACTTCCAATCATGTTATGCAAGGAAGAAAAACCATCCTGCCTTTTGACTTGTTCTCACAGCTACTTTTGTAGCTCATCAGACACTGTGCAGCATTTCATGATTCGAAGCTGGACAAAGATGTCACAAGTGGAATTAATCTCTTCTAGCCTAAATGAGTTTTAACTCCATGTCTATTGCAAGTCACAGTGAGAGAAGCCTGTCTAGGTCCAGAGCATCACTTCTTCACTTCCAAGAATATCATCGTGTGAAATTCTGGCAGTCTGTTAAGGAAAAGACTGATTTTACATCTTTATCTGAAGTTTCAAAGCAGAAGGACTGCTACAGACTGAACCGTATCACCACAGATATTTCTTTTCTCTGTCTTTCCACTCTGCTGAACTGCCTTTTATTCCCCCCCCCCCTTTTTTTTTTTAATGAGACTGGAATCCTGTGCAGGATCTTGTTGCAGGAGGTTTACCTGATAAAAGTTGCTGCAAGAAAAAAGCTGTGCTCTTCGCTCCAGAAATACTTAACAGATACGTGTCAAAATGTGGATTTGTGGGAGCATGAAGAAGGGGAAAGCTAACAACTCCCACTGCACTACTGCAATTCGCTTTATTGCTTAACAGCTCTCTTGCAGCTGTGTGGTATCTGCTCAGCACAGAACTGGCCCTACTGTCAACTAAAATATACTGGACTATTGAAATATTTCATAGTAATTACTTATATAAAAAGATTATATCTTCACATATGTGTTTGGAGGATGCATTTTAAATTACTCTATGCAGTAGTCTCCAAAACTGCAAAGTCTTACTTTCAGAAATATAAATCCCAGATTTCCTGTCAAGACNGTCTCTGGGCAACCTGTTCCAGTGTCTCACCACCCTCACAGTAAAGAATTTCTTCCTAATATCTAATCTAAATCTACCCTCTTTCAGTTTAAAACCATTACGCCTTGCCCTATCACTACACACCCTTGTAAAAAATTCCCTCTCCAGCTCTCTTGTAGGCCCCTCCAGGTACTGGAAGGCTGCTATCTGGTCTCCCTGGAGCTCTCTCTTCCAGGCTGAACAACCCCAAATCTCTCAGTCTCTGTCTTCATAGGAGAGGTACGCCAGCCCCCTGATCATCTTCATAGCCCTCCTCTGGACTCTCTCCAACAGGTCCATGTGCTCCTTACGTTGGGGGCCCCAGAGCTGGACGCAGTACTGCAGGTGGAGTCTCATGAGAGCGGAGTAGAGGGGGCAAATTACCTCCCTTGACCTGCTGGCCAAGCTTGTTTTGATGCAGCCCATGATACTGTTGTCTTTCTGAGCTGTCCCCAAGTCCTTCTCTTCCGGGCTGCTCTCAATCCATTCTCCTCCAAGCCTGTATCGGTTCTTGGGATTGCCCCAACCCGTGTGCAGGACCTTGCACTTGGCCTTGTTGAAACTCATGCGGTTCATACAGGCCCACCTCTCAAGCCTGTCAAGGTCCCTCGGGATGCTTTCCCTTCCCTCCATCATGTCGACCGCAGAACACAGCTTGGTGTTGTCGGCAAACTTGCTGAGGGTGCATTCAATCCTGCTGTCCATGTCACCAACAAAGATGCTGAAGAGCGCTGGTCCCAATACTGATCCCTGAGGAACACTACTCATCACTGGTCTCTATTTGGACATTGAGCCATTGACTGCAAGTCTTTGCAACTATCCAGCCAATTCCTCATCCAGAGAGTGGTCCATCAAGTCCATGTCTCTCCAGTTTAGAGACAAAGATGTCATGTGGTAGAGTGTGAAATGCTTTGCCTAAGTTCAGGTGAGTCCTCCCTAAACTTTCAAAATCATTCACCTGTGTAACTCTGCTGGGCAGGCTGTCTGAACATTCAAATATACCCTTGTTATTCTGAAAGTCTTCCTTAGCCTTCTGATAGTCACTGACTTTAAAAGACTATTCTTCCCCATTTCTCTGAATTTTCTTGGGTTTTTATCCTTGCTTTTAGTGCTGCATCTTCTTCCCTCCATTCTTGTTTCTCTGTAACATCTGTTGATCCTGTTTCCTGGAAAAAGTATCCATCATTCCCATTTGACAAATGCTTCCTCTTACCCTTTTTTTTTAAAATATAGTAAAGTTTTACTCATTTTCCAGTCAGATAACTTGTCCTTACCTATAGAAGACAGTAAGCCTTACATCTCCTCTTTTTCCTTGTTCAAAACCTGTGTTGAAGCAACCCATTCTACAGCAAATTAAATTATCCTGCGTTTAGGCTGTTTAGACATAGTTAATGTGCATGACTTGAGTTTTCTCAGACAGCAGAAGTTTGTCAGACCACAAAGTATAATCATCCATATATTCCGTAATAAATCAAGTTTATTTAACATCTCAAACCTACAAAACCTGAATTTCCTGCTCCACTTCTAGGAGAAAAGCTCACATGAGAGCAGGCTACGTAGCGCCTTACTAGCAGGAAGATAGTTGCTAACCCAAACCTAAAAGAGGCGAGAGCTGTTCAACAGGGGACAAGCCAAGTCGCCTATCTCTACCCTGCCACATCATTTGCTTTAAATAGACAGCTGTATTCTTTATACTTAAACTGCAATTTCTATACGATTTGACCATTTTGGATGTCCTATTCTTTTTCTCAAGACTTCTTTTTCTCCTAGACAGTTTTGAAAATACAATTTTTATTTGCTTATTTTTAACGATGAAGTAGGGGAAAACACTTTGGGTTTTGTGGTTACTGTTGCTATGTATGTGTAGCTGTTTTTCATGCAGCTGATTCACTTGTGTGTAGCACCCAAGATTAAATTCCATGGGGAACCGTAGATTTTCAGTCATGTAAAACATTTTTTATTTAGAATTGATACCAAAAAGAATTGTCATTTTCTTTGTGCCTTTTAATTCTGTGCAGCTAAAATTTACGTAGGTGCAACCTCCTAAGAAGGCTGACATAAAAAGCTGAAGTATCAGTGAGGTGAACAGGAAATTCAGTGAATAACTCCTGTTATTAATAACGGGAGTCGTATTCCTTTTCCCTATGTACTCTGTTGAAAATTGTATCCCTAAAGAAGTTGACAACAAATATGCTTTCCTTGTTTAAGTTGCAAAGCACACTAACATCAAGGTCACTTGCTCCATTTGACGGAAGAAAAAAAGCACTATATAAAATATGGATAGAGTGTCAATCATAACTGGTTTTACAGTATACACTATGGTAATCTGAGTCATATTGCTTTTTTATTTTTAAACACAACTAGATATGGTAGTTTGGCAGCAGTGTTTTTACAAAGACGGCGCCTTCAAACTCTTTCATAGCAAGACTGGAAATCCTGCCAGGTAAAAAAAAAATGTTATTGAAAACCTTTCTTCCCTTATAGGCCCATTTTGACAGGAAATCTTTGAGAGGCAGCAGCAATGAAGTGCCCAGAGATTTCATCTGTCTTCTTTTGCTTCAGGAAATGCTGAGCACAGGCTCCCCTATTAGGCAAAATACACGAAGTACCAAATCCCCTTAACAATCGTCTTTGGTCTCCTCTTAGGTTGACAGCTTTCTGTGTCCTAGTCTGTCAAACAGGGCCTGTTGCTAAGACTCATATTACTGGGACCAATGTGAAAGTTTTTGACAGTGCTTTGAGGGAAAAAACAGATTGTCAGTGCTTACAAGTTATCTTGTCCAGTCAATTTTGCAGGGACTTAATCAGAACATTATATATCTTGCTAGAAATATAGTAATTCACAGTGATTTTTCTTCTGCTCCATAGTGCTGACATAAAGATCCAGTTTGAAGGCATTGTCTATCTTTCTGTGTGTTTCAGTAAAATTTGGCAAATACTAGCTTCTGCATTATAACATCCAATAGAATTTTTTGTTTGTTTTTGACAGATGCCCAATTTGAAATTTAGATAATGTTTCAAGAATGAAAATGACAGCTTGTAGTAATTCTACAGGTGTCCAAGCAGATGTACTTCCAAAAATAATTAGACAAACTATGTACAGATTGCAGGAAATATGAAAAAATTGACATCAAATTTTCATGAGTAGACTCTGTATATGTTTGCACATTTTAGCTACTTTAAAACTATTGGTTATTAAGAAACTTTCATGCACTCACAGAACAATGAATGCACATGAAGTGTAAACCAGTTTAAGCCAAGAAAGCTAACCTTGTCTTTGAATGTGGAGTATGTTTATTTCCAATCAGCTGTATGCATTGCACTGAGTGCGGAGGTAAAGATGGGAGGGTAAGCTGATTTTTGACGTTTTTCATGCTTGAAATGGGGATCGTGTATGTCTTCACTGCCGTCCAAGAAAATGCATTCCAGGAGTAACCTTATATATTAAACATTCTGCCCCTCTTTTCATCTAATGCTTCACTTCAGTATCAACACAAAAAAAGCTGAATGCCACAGATGCTGGAAAACTCGCAAGAGACTTAGTAAAGGCAGAAAACAAAAATGCTGAAAATAGCACAAAATAAGGCAGGTATCTCCCTAAATTCTCCTTTCTTATGTCAGTGGTTAAATGGTTATTGAATAAAATAAACAAGCAGTCCTAAATGTAAGGATTGGAAATTAGGACTCTTGCTCATCACCTGAATATATGCACTTGTCTTAACCTTTTTGAATTTAAAATCTTGTTCTTCCCATTCTACGTCTATTCCAAATAATCTCAGTTTCTTTTCCTAATACAGTGATTCAGCTTTAACAAAAGATGTTGCTAATATCTCGTCATTAAGCAGCCTATGGCATAATGTATGTCGCTTGGGAAATAGATGTGATCCTGAATATGCTAAAGCAGAAGGAATTTAACCTGGATTTTCAGTTTGCTGGGCAAGATCTCTAATCACCAAACTATCACATTAAGTAGCAGGCAGACCTCTTCCTACAGTAGTTATCTAAAAAAGAAAGTTATGCTCCTGCCCTTTCTCTCCTTATGAGGTGTATAAAGAATTTTAGCGACTAATCAAGGGACTCAAGACTATGTCAAAAAACAACCCACACCATGGATTCCTCGTGTCACCTCATGAGGAAAAACAACCCACCTTGCCTTGCGTCACCTCACCTTTCGCGTGCCATTAGTTGTTTGAAAGCAAAACCATTCTGGAGGGCATTCTGCTATATTTGAGGTGAACAGCTACACACCCATGCAGTAAGGTATAGGGGATAAGATTTGTTCTTCAGCTTTTTCTCTTAGGATGGAACCCCTCTCAGCTGAAGTAAACAAGAAGTTTGCTATTGTCCGTGGAGGTCACTGGAGCACTCACATAGTACAGTAACAGGCTGAGAGGAAGAAGTGGTGATCGCAGCATTGCTGGAGGATGCTGCTGGCCATTCAAGTGAGAGAAGGAAGGGAGAGCACTGTTTATTCTCCTTTATCTATCTTTTCCTTCCTTACTTGGATTAGTAGTAGTAAAGATTTGTTAGTCATTTTGGCCATCCTTCAACCCATTTCCTACAGCAGTTCCCTCAGATTTTTTTTCAAGACTCTGTTATCTTAAGCTATGGGACATCTGACACACTGCTTGGCAAAGGATTCTACAGTTTAATCAGCACCAGATTCAGCACTGTGTTCTGGTGTTGGGTTTACGAGGGGTTTTTTTTGCATTTTACTTATTTAAGTCTCAAAACCAGAAACAATTTATCTTCCTACATTTGGTAGTAACAGTATGAGAATTCCTTCTTAATCTTCCAGGCATCTTTTTAATATGTTCTTTCACAAATGCACCTCTGATTTGTTCGACTTCAACCCGGTAACAAAACTGTGTGTAAAACTGTCACTATGGCAGTATTTATATCCTTACTTCTTCCTACCTCTCAGTGGAGCAAACCGCCATCCAGATTGTTCGTGAAGGAAGTTTCCTGTTTCCTCGGTGTTTAAATATATAAAATTAAATGGTATAGAAAACTTTAAATGTAAAACTTCACATTCTTTTCCATCACAGTATATTTGTTTGTGTAAGACTCTTGGCTCGAGTATTTTAGTTTTTACTTTCTGCTCTTTTTATCTCTTTCGATATGCATCATGATTCCTTTTTCTCCAGTCCTTTCATTTTCAAGGAAACCCTTTAATGTGACATGTTTATATGTTTCCATTGTGTGTTCTATTTTATTTACACATTTTAGATCAAATGTTTTAATTAACTTAAAAAGAATGATAATGTAACTATACTAATGCAGACCGCACATTGCAAAAACAGTATTTGTGCTTCCTTTTTCATTGTGTCCTGTGATGGGCTGGAGCATTTTTTACCACCATAAAAAAACTATGGGAAAGGTTTTAAACAGTGGAAAACCTAAACAAAGATTTGGGGGCATTTGGACATGTCCCTCCTCCCTCTGCAGTTCCTGGAGATATGTCTGTGATGCTTTCGAAACTGTAAAGATGTGAAACAAATCTTATGGTAGATGCTGTCAGTCCTAGTTGAGCTGGGTCATTTTCAGCCCACTAACTTAAACGGTTTTTGGATTAGGCCCTAAAGAAAAGGATGTCATCTCGGAGATGTGAAATGGTTCTTCACAACATCCATGGATAAGCATTGCAAACAGAAGTGATTTCATACAGAATCTTTCTTTTCTTATTACAATGGATTTAGCTAAACTATCAGCAAATGTCAGATCTTCTATTTGTGCCCCGCACGATTTTTTTTTTGCAGTGTTATTTCTTTTTTAAAAATGTCTCCTTGCTGCAACACCTATCGTTTTGCTAAAAGTTTAGGTACTTTCACTAATATCTTTGACCTCTGCAAACAACAGCTACTTTCTCATTATTCCCAAATAATACACTACCTACAGAAAACTCATTTCTGTGTTCTGAAATAGACTTGCAAGTGCATGTTAAAGGGACAGTTTTACTGTAATCCTCAACAATTCTAACACATGAAGTATTCCATCAATTTGATCTGGTGTCTAGGTAAACAAAGTTTACAGATGCCAACTGTTCCTCGCTCATGTTAAAAGGAATGTGGTGCCATAAGAGGACTCTGAGCACTGCCGTTATTCATTCAGCTGCAGACTTCTCTGCAAACAAAGGTGGGAACCTTTATCACTAACTCCGTCTACACTAGTCAGCTATTTATTCTTTCTTCCTTCTATCCTGCACCTCTCTTACCACAGTATACAGGGCGTCCTTGTTGCAGAAGCCTAAATAATGAAATGCTTTTTGAAACTTGTACTAAAATAGTGCTGATGGCACAGTATCAACTTTGAAGTGGGTGAGCGTGGCTTGAAAAAGCAAGAGACTTCAGTCAGTCGTGTGCATATGTAATAGTGTTTTCTGTGCAGAAGCAGCTGACAGCAGGATAATCCAGGAGGATAATGCAGGTGCAAAAATAGGAGAAAGAATCAGGCCAGACAGAATCTCTCTCTGCTTCTCAATCTTATGAAAAGTTATTTAGGTTCTCTGGGGTTTTGAAGATGAAAATGTTGCCTTGTTTGCTAAGGAGAGATGAGATTTTCCTGCTGCTAATTAAAATTTGGAGGAAAAGAATATCAAATGAATGGATACATGCAGAATGAATCGATGTTTTTCCGTTCTCTATTGATGACTGGGAAAGAAGGAATGAAAGTACACTGTGAAATAATAATGCCTTAATTCAAATAGTAATTTGTGGCTTTCTTGAAATGACAACTTCTGCCAGAAAATTGTGAAACTTACTTTTTATATTCACAGAAAAAGTAATCATTTGGGTAAACAGATGGGTTCCTTATAAAGCACCTCGTCCACTGACTTTTTTATGTTTTTATTTTCTGTAATAAGTTGGTGTTAAAAAATAGTACGTAACAAAGAAATACTGGCAATTCTGTCTTCTGTTGCATTTTCCTATCCTGGTGCAAGTTACATTCTTTTCACTTTTTCTACTTTTTCAGTTTGCTTAGTGTAAGATCTGATTATCTACCCCCAAGAGTTTTGCCACTGATTTCAGCGAGACAGGATTTAATTCTTATTTCTGTTACTCACGGGTTCATGGGTCTCTGCCTTCTGCCTAATTTCCCTTATTTTGGTGGCAGTGATCTAGAATCATTAAGACTTTTTTTTCTCCTGCTACATTTTGTAGATGATTGCTTGTAACTTGTTGGTGCTAAAGCTGAGGATTTACTGACATTGTCATTTGTACCCTTCCATTACTACTGCTCAGTATTTCATCCACGGGAAACTGACTTGAACTGAAATGTTCAATGTGTCAGCTGCTTCTTAATTAAAATAGGTGTTCAAAGCCATCAGGTAACATAAAATATCAGGTAAAGATATTTTAGTATATTGATATATTAAGATTTTTAGTTCAGCATTGAAAGACAGAATGACAAGATTTCTCATCCTTATGGGACAGCTTCCAGATGGGACACGTCATCCATAAGAAAAGAAACATAGCTATGCTGAAGAAGTACTCATTAGTTGCATATCTGTTTGGCATTTAACTAGCTTGGAGCACCACTGTGTGCAATGTAGAAAGGCTCTCTTCCCAGCACTATGTTTAGTACCATTCTCAAGTTTTTATAACTGTTAATCTTGTGCTTTGTGACAGTTGAAACTTGTAACCTGGAGAGAAACAAGCTCTGAGTCTGGCTTTTGAGTAGAAGCTTTTAGGATGAGGTATTGCCTTACCAGGAACTTGCCCCCAGCAACTCTTTTTTTCTCATTTTTCCTCCAAAAAATATTTTTTTTTTCTGATGTACAAGTGAGTAAATCTTCGTGAGATCCTAAAACATAGACACTATGCAAAGGTCCAGGAGTATAAAAGGAGAATTAGGGTGAACAGTGTGATGTACATGGACTGTCAGTCTGATGGAGCTCAAATTTCTCATGAAACCATCATGTTTTCTTGAACCTGCAATAGGCTTTGTTCACCCTTAATGCTTTTGAATCAGGGATAAACTCTGGAATGTCAGCCAATGACAAAGCAAAGCATGATTGTATTTTTCACTTCCATTTTATATNCCCCAGCAACTCTTTTTTTCTCATTTTTCCTCCAAAAAATATTTTTTTTTTCTGATGTACAAGTGAGTAAATCTTCGTGAGATCCTAAAACATAGACGCTATGCAAAGGTCCAGGAGTATAAAAGGAGAATTAGGGTGAACAGTGTGATGTACATGGACTGTCAGTCTGATGGAGCTCAAATTTCTCATGAAACCATCATGTTTTCTTGAACCTGCAATAGGCTTTGTTCACCCTTAATGCTTTTGAATCAGGGATAAACTCTGGAATGTCAGCCAATGACAAAGCAAAGCATGATCGTATTTTTCACTTCCATTTTATATTATTCATAGCTCTTTATAAATTCCCTGAGAAGAAACGGAATTAACTTATATGTGAACTTATTATATTAACTTATATGTTTTTCTTTATTATCTTCGAATTGTGTCTTCGTGCCAAACTGTGCCACTGCCTTGTGGCAAAATCTTCCTTCTGGGTGTTTAGAGATGCTTTCTCATCTGAGGTTCTCTTGGAGGCAAGATTCATTCTTAAACAGGTGGAGCTCAGGCCTTGTGTGAGGGAAAGACTATATTGAATTGAAACTCAGATAACTGTAGATTAGGCAAGTCCAATAGTTTATTTTCTTTGCATATCTAGAAAAGAACTAGGAAACAGATGTATCAAAAGCCCCAACCTCAGTATCTTTATCCTGTACAAATGTCATTTTTCTGTTCCTGGTAAAGAAACCATTGGAAGACTGACATTTTAATTAGGCTTAATTTAAAAAAAAAAAAAAGAAAAATAAAAGAGCTGCAATCTGCCATTGAGACAGAGACTTGCCAATATCATTAAAGAATGTAGAAGAATAGTCAGATTATACAAATTATGCAATGACAAAATACATATAGAGATGTAAAATACTTCGAATATATAAAGGTTATTAGTCTGGATATAGAGGTCAAAAGTAGTACAGGCACAAGGAAGTTTTGCTTTTATATGATTATATAGCTAGAAAAAATACTAAAGTCATAATAATCCCATGGAGTAGTGCACCTGATGTAACTGCAAAAACCAGATCTTGTTTACAAACTGTGGTGAGTTGATCGTGGCTGGCCACCAGATGCCCTCCCAGCCGTGCTCTCACTCCCCCTCCTCAACAAGACAGGGGAGAAAATAAGATGGAAAAGCTCATGGGTCATGCTGGTGTGATCAGGGCTGCAGAGAAATACCTGCTCCACCGTGGCGTCTCCTTGGCCTGTAGGGGAGTCTCTGCTGTGGTGCCTGGAGCTCCCCACCCCTCCTCCTCTGACCTGGGTGCTCACAGGGCTGTTTCCCACTTTTTTCCTCACTCTCCTGTGCAGCATTTTGCCCTTTCTTAAATATATCTTCACAGAGGTGCCACCAGCTTTGCTGATGGGCTCAGCTGTGTGCTGCGGTGGGTACATTGTAGAGCCAGCTGGGACCGGCTGGAAGCAGCCGTATCTGGCACTGGGCAGCCCCGACCTCTCCTGAGAGAGACTCCTGCAGCCCACGCTGTCAACACCTGTACACAGACACCCGATACACAAACCCTGAGAAAAAGTAGTTTAATGAAAGCTTGAGAAAGCTCAAAGGTAATTCTAAAACTTCCAACTTTACTTTCATAAGTAGTTTACTTCCTTTTTACAAGTGAGTTAAGAGTGTCTCTCTTAAATTTACCAGATGTCTGAAGGAGTTCAAGATAGCCTAGTGCTCTCATACTACATGGAGTCTGGCCTCCCTCAGAACTGTATGGGTTGTGTTTTAAAAGGTGCGGTATATTATTGTTCAAACACTTAGATCTCAAAAGCTATTTTGAAGATACCGATTTCTTTCATTTCTATATATTGACTTCTAGAAATTGAGATTGCTTTAAATAGAAGAAAGTATTCGACCCAGTTGTGGATCTTTACATGTAATCTCTGAATCTTAAAAATACCACTACTCTCACTGTTGATAGGAGCTAAATCCAAAGCGATTTGGACATCTCAGTTTTGCTTAAATACATCGTGGCAGCACCACTTCCACCCTAAAGCTGCAGCTCACCATGGCGCTTAAGTTTTTGCTGGTGGCCATAACTCCCTGAGTCCTGATGGCACTACCTGGCTTATCCCTTCCTTCCAGGTGTTGCTGAGACAGGGTGCATTCCTGTGCCTGTTTTGCCCCTGGGGGCTGAGTGTTTAAAAGCTTGTAGAACACAAAATTCCCAGAGGATTGGCTTCCTTTCTTCATCTCCTGTGTTCTTTAAAGATGTAGTAGCTTCATCTGTGACATGCAGGACTCCAGGACACCCATGTTGAAAACCCTGCGTGGCCTGAGCTGGACGAGAACTTGTATTAGTAACAACTTACCTGGAAGACATTTATATTTAGCAGCTGAGGATGCTCATTATGAAGCTGCAGTCCTGAATTCAAGTACCTCCTTAAAATGTGGCGTCAAAGGGATTTTATTCTAGATCTCCCAGGAAACAGTCTACCTATTAGATTTCACAATATAAATATAGGGACAGTAAGGTGGTGGTTTTTTTTTTTCCTTTTGTTTCCTTCCCTCATCCATATTTGTGAGAAGGAAAAAAACATACTCTGGCTGCAACCTATATGCCACTCACATATTCTTTACTATAGATGATGGGTTGAGTTATCACTTGCTAGTCTGGAGTTAATGGTTTAATTCCTTGAGAAGGACCATACTCACTTTTCCATATTTGCTGTGATCTCATTTAAGTGTCTTTGTGAGGTTTGTCACGTTCTTTTTAGGTTGTCTTTGATATTTTCTGGATGCTGAGTCCACTTTTAATGCTTAGTTGTCAAGTTACCAACAATATTTAGAGTTGCGATACCTAAATAATTTTTGTGGACTGAGTCCTTCCTGCATACTTGTTAAGAAGAATAGCTCACAATTATTAGCTAGAGTGAAAGAATGATCATGTAGAAACTCATCAGTTAGTTAGATGATGAATATGAAATGGGTACGTCCTGAATCCATTTTTCTGGGACAAGGGTTGTGAATGTAAATGGAAAATTCTCTATACCATCTGGGTCAAAACCTACTAGATCAATAAAAACTACAAGTGCAGAGTAGCTCTAAATTTTCAAATATAGACAGAATCTCAGGTGATGTGCATTAACTTTCTTAAGTTTATGTATCTGGTTCATACTAGATTCTAACATACTCTGTTATTAATCAATACTGTGCATGAAAACAAATGTAAGACTATTACTATTTTGTCATGAGTATATATTCCAAGAGTTTTATATTTGAGAATTTGGTAAGAAAGCAAGGCTTTTTCACACACAGTAGGTTTACAGAGGTCTTTCAATATAGAACTATTTCAGATTAAAGGGAAATAGTGTTGGTTGCTTTGGAAAACATTGTTGTTCAGAATATTTATTGAATGTATGGGTCTTCCCGATTATGAGAGCATGTATAATATCTATCAATCAGGCTCACAAAGTGGCATTATGTATGGATTGCTGATTGTGCCTGGAATCCTATTATAGAGAGACAATTCAGACATAATAACTGTAGAAAATGTCTAAGTTTCATATCAGAGTAAATTGCTCTGAAATTGCAAATATGAAATTACCACTGTTCCTGGAATTCCGTGAGATCCACACATAGACATGAACTTCAGCTGGTAACATCCACCATGCCATGCATGTAATCTGTCCTAAAGATCAGCACAGACAGTGCTGATCTCCAGACTCAAACTCGTCTACTGTTTTAAGTGACTGCTGCGATGACACTGACAAAATGGAAACTTGAGATAACATAGAATGATAGAATGGTTTGGGTTGGAAGGGACCTTAAAGATCATCTAGCTCAAACACCCCTGCCATGGGCAGGGACATCTTGCACTAGACCAGGTTGCTCAAAGCCCCATTCAACCTGGCCTTGGACACTTCCAGGGAGGGGGTGTCCGCAACGTCTCTGGGCAACCTGTTCCAGTGTCTCACCACCCTCACAGTAAAGAATTTCTTCCTAATATCTAATCTAAATCTACCCTCTTTCAGTTTAAAACCATTACGCCTCGCCCTATCACTACACACCCTTGTAAAAAATTCCTTCTCCAGCTCTCTTGTAGGCCCCTCCAGGTACTGGAAGGCTGCTATCTGGTCTCCCTGGAGCTCTCTCTTCCAGGCTGAACAACCCCAAATCTCTCAGTCTCTGTCTTCATAGGAGAGGTACGCCAGCCCCCTGATCATCTTCATGGCCCTCCTCTGGACTCTCTCCAACAGGTCCATGTGCTCCTTATGTTGGGGGCCCCAGAGCTGGATGCAGTACTGCAGGTGGAGTCTCATGAGAGCGGAATAGAGAGGGCGAATCACCTCCCTTGACCTGCTGGCCAAGCTTGTTTTGATGCAGCCCAGGATACAGTTGTCCTTCTGAGCTGTGAGCATGCGCTGCCAGCTCATGTTGAGCTTCTCATCAACCAATGACCCCAAGTCCTTCTCTTCTGGGCTGCTCTCAATCCATTCTCCTCCCAGCCTGTATCAGTGCTTGGGATTGCCCCAGCCCATGTGCAGGAGCTTGCACTTGGCCTTGTTGAAACTCAGGCGGTTCACACTGGCCCACCTCTTAAGACTGTCAAGGTCCTTCTTGAGTCTTTCTATTGGTATTTATTCTAAATGTCATATACAAAGAACGAAGGGGATAACCAGAGATAAGCAATCTTGATAAAAATCTGTGATGTAAATAGGCAGTTTCCCTGCTGGACTCCCTGAATGTAGGAAATGGAAATAGTCAACCACCCATCTTCTAGCTGCGTAAATCAGACTTTATTTTTGATGGTGCTAAAGTCTCCAGATAAATGTAGCATCACCTTTTTTCATTATCAAAAGAAAGACATTGGACAGCGGAATTCTTTCTTTAATATGTGCATATTTAGTGCCTAATTGGCAAAGAAAATGCCAAAATTAGCTTCTTAAAAACTTTTCCACACACTGAAAGATTAGATTTGGGGTTGTGGTAAGAATTAGGAAGTTCAACTTTTGTGCCTAAATGTCACCTGCAACCACAGGTTAAATATTATCTTTAAGTCTGCAATTTCAGCATAAGTAGTTTCTCGTGAAGAAGCAGAACAGCTATGATTCTATGGTACTTTGCTTCTTTGATAGCTTAATGAACTTCTTTCCTGTAAGCAGATATTCAGAGTCCCTGTTTGGCATTATAAATAACATCTGTCTAACATGTTGATGGTGGTATGGCGTATTAAAGACTAAGGATTAAGCATTCATTAAAGGATGAATCACATTCATTATAGTCTTTTTCTGTAGAACAGCCCTGTCTGCTAAGAACCCAAATAATCTCTATGATGAATAAACAGAGAATGTCTTGCTGAAGTAATATCCTACTTGGTTATTTTCGTAGGAGTTCGTTTGCTTTATTGTTCTGTTTTACGTTCTCCTCCCAGTCAGATCTTGTCTTGCAATATTCTTGTTCCTGCAGTAAGTTCTCTACTAGTGATGCTTCCTCAGCCAACACTTCCCTTGCTCTCCTCTTCTCAAAAGCTGTGTGTAATCCTCTTCCATAATATGACTTTTCTTAGTTGACTTCTCTTCCTGTGCTATCATCTACCCATCAAATCTCACTTTCCTTAGCTTGTTTTTGATATAGAAAATGACACAATATATGAGAGATAACAGTGTAAAAGCATTCAAATTCTCTTAGTCTCTACATTCATTCCTGCTTTCAATTTCTAACTAGAACTTTTATTAGATGAGTTCAGTTTAAAAGTTATAACAATATAGAAACATTTACTTATAATATGCTGTTAAGAACCGCAGAGCACACCTTTAACAGTCCTCTTTGCAGATGACTCCATAGAAGAGAACATTTTTGGACTATAATACTTGGAAACTTAGTAAACAGCAAAAAGAAATTTTGATTTTTCTATTTGGCTTTTTTCTTGCAAAACCAAAACTATTGGTACCAGCTTAAAAATTCAATTAGAAATATATTTAAATCCAGTCACCAAATGTTGCTTTCTCCTCAACTCCTTTTCTACTGTCAGTTTTGAAACATTCACAAGGAATTTTATTTATTAGATTGATTGATTAATTGTTTAACTGAGGCATTTGCATGGTTGAAATGTTTGGTCTATCATAAATTCTTGCTTCCAAACAATGAATTTTTTGATATGGAGCTTTTAATAGAAACTCTAATAGAGCATTATAGATTAGAAGGACTGCCTGTTATTTCAAATGTTGCCCTGTAACTAGAAGTCTATCTTTTTTTTTTGACCACAGAGGATGACACAGTAAACATTCATATTGAGTCATAGATTTGAGGTTCCAAAATGAACAGAGAGGAGAAAGTGCATAAATCCTCAGCTAGTCTCTGTGCTTAATAGAAATGGGTCAGGAAACAAACCATTAGTAAAGCGGATGCCCTAGGCAGCCAGGGCAATATGTACTGTCATTTAGAATAAGTCTTTTCTGCTGTAGATAAAATATCTGAAGGACCATCAGTAGATAATGCCCATTACTCTCAGAAGTATTGTTTGCATTTAAGAAGTCTGTCAAATCCGTTAGATTTCTTCTAGCATAGCAGACAATATACAATTATAAATATGGTGGTTGAAAGGAAAGTTCTTCCAAAGGGATAAGCTTACTTATTAGTTTATTAGGCAGCCAAGGCAGAAAAAGAACTTCAGATTTTTATGTATTCAGAGTATGAAATGGATTTGATTGGTGAAAACATCTAAGAGAAGAAAAAAATGAAATAGGATGTTTAAAAGTGAGAAAAAATCTTGTTTGGCTTTTAATCAGATTTTTTGGCTATAGAGTGGCTGAAAGCTTAAAATTAACTGTAGTTTCATGAGAAAAAAGTTCCCATATATACTGAAATGTGCATGTCCTACAGTAAGAGACACAGAGAGACAAGAGGTGCTAAAAAAATTCTGGATTTGGCACTCAAAAGGTTTTGAAACTTAAACGTGTATGTGGGTAGTGTGAAATAATTCACAAATTTCTGATGTCTCTTAGTTGTGTCTTGATTAAGCGCCAATGTGTTCTTCTAGGTATTAATAAACAAAATATTAGTATCTCACATTAATTTTATTTCTCATTGGTGGGTATGACAAGGATGAGATGGGCCTGCACAGTGAAAGGAAGTGTATAAGCTGCAGAGACCTATGCTGAGAGCAATGACTGTAGGAAATAGACCTCTAGTAGAGGTTGGAGAAAGGATTGCAATAAATTCAGAGCTACATTTTCATTTTTTCCCAAATTCAACAGATTTGAGATCTAGGATTCTACTCTGGGACTGACTCTAACATAAAAGGGCTGTCAGTTTCGTAACACAAGATGTTAAAAAAGGGGAAGAATCTGCTGCTTCATCGTTAGCATTTAAAATATTTCATTTCCCAAGCTTCCTGTCTCCCATCCTTCGTATCCTTTGGAGCCCTGACTAGATGCATGTATTCACACCACCATCACAACAGCATCTGACTGCCTTGATGTCTTCCCTCCAGCCATGAGAGTGAACAAGTGTTTTCTTCATTTCACTGATGCAGTGCTTGGCAGGCGATGCTGCAGTTACAAGGCCTGCAGTTTGTAATAGGAATGAATGAGGAGATGAAATCAGATGAAATCATCTGTCACACATCAGGCAGCTATCAGGTACCCTGTTTATTTTCCTGCCTATGAGAATGATAGGCAACTATACTTTATTTTACTAATATGACTAATTTTTTCAAAGTATAGGGTACTTGAGGTGAGAGGAACACTGTCTCATGACAGCGCTAAAATTGGCAGATGCCAGCAGGCCTTGTCGTTGTGCAAGATTTGCAGTTCCGCTCTGATGGGGATGGACTCTCTCTCTCTTCCCATTGAGCTGAATGCTGTAGCAATTTCATATTTTTTTTTACTGTGTGCCAGTGTGCAGTTAGTGATTCCATTTCCTTTGCTCTTAGTTATTTTCTGAATAATATTTTTCTGTTTCCTTTTCTTTCATTATTATCATAGACAGACCTAGTAACATTGTCCATAGTTAAGATTGCCTGTTAAGTTTCTATTACAAGATTTTGTTTTCAATTGCATGTAAATTTGCTAACATTTAAGAGTTCAGGCAGAAATGTTTCACAGAGGTCTCTGTCGGAGTGCTGGTGACTGAAAGCTGCAGCTAACACAATCTCAGCAGCAGTGCTAGGGGAAGAGGTTTTTTTTTAAGTGCTCCTAAGGTTCAGCTGGGAAGGTATGGTATCACCATACTTCAGCGAAAACATGCAAAGATATTACTACCTGTGTGTCAAGGAGCACTTTCTTTATCCCCACAATTAGCATTCATTGAAACTAGGCTCTGAAAAAGGATTCAGTTCATACCTGTTATGTAGAGAATTTTAAGAAATATAGCTGTTCATTCATTGGAGATTTTGTCTGCATTGTAGGTTCTTATCATCTTAAAGATTATCCATAGGCACTGCACCTCAAATGTACCATTCTCACTGTTGAGAATGGACGCAATCCAGGAATGAGGAGAGGATGAAGGCCATGCAAGTAACTCATAGTGTTTTTTTTTTCTAATTTTAAAGGAGTGTTTAGCTTTTCAGGTTTCTTCACCTTTTAAAATGTTTTTTGCATTTTGATACATAAAAGGAATAAGATAAACCAAGCTCTGAATTTGAGTACTGAATTTACAGTCACTGTTTTTCTTTGCAAAATATCTACAGAAAATCTTCTCTTTGTGCATGCATGCCCCGGTTCCCCAACAAGAAAAATAGGTATTCAGATTTTGCTCACAGCAGTATCTTTGATTCGTTTTAGACTGAAAGAAACTGATTACTTCAGGTCTTCAAAACTGGGCCAGGTGAGTTCTGCGATCTCAGTTCATGCTGTAGGTCCTGGCTCAGGTGTTGAGATTGTGCACCTTGTGTGTATAGCAGCATAGATACCAGCTGAGAAGGAGGACTTCAACTGAAGACTCTCTGCTAATCTGACAGATGGGATCAAAGTATTTGCCTTATATGTGCTTTATAGAGATAATTTTGTGGAGAAATGTGTTTGTTTGCTCCCAATCATTAGAACTTACTTTCTTCAGAGGAAGATGTGTGTGCTAAGACAAGATTTTGTTTTCCTTGGGTAATTCCATTTCTTGTTTTAAATGGTTTCACATGGTGAAATAAGCTGTATCCTCAGTAGTGGCTGATCTTGTTTTTGCATATTCATTTCGCATCTTGAAGGTGATGGAGACCACATTTCCTTTCCTGTATTCTCTCGAACAGACAAGCAATTTATTTTTGTTATGAAAGATTTTACCTTTCTGCTTGCACTGCTGAAGCAGACTGAGGATGCCCCATACCCTTTATCTAATTCAGAGGGAAAACTCGCTGTGACTTAAATGGCAAATACACAGATACCACATTTACTTTTACATGATATATCACTCCAATGACTTTACTGAAGATTTGCATCAGATCCCTGCTCTACCCTGTCTCGTACTACAATTTTTATTACGATACTTTAAAATATTTATCTATGCATTGGTGTCTAATCCAAACCTACTCATGTCAGTGCAAAGACCCCCATTTACTTCAGAGAGCTTGGGAATCAGGCCCCATGAAGAATAGGTAGCGTTTTTATGTTGCAGGAATGTGCCACAGACTAAACACATTTTTCACTCTAGTGAGTCTTCAGAAAAATATTAAATAAGAGTTGTGTTCTGGGAGCAGATTTGGACCTGTAAGAGGGCAGTCATTAACCACCTTGTTCATTTAAAAGATATCACTCTAAGTTGTCTACCTTTTTCTTAAGTTTTATTATAGCAAAAATAATTTAGTATGTACAGTCTTGTACAAATCCATGCCTTCGAAACATGCCTTCTGAATACTTAAAAGTATTTTAACTGCTAAAGCTGCCATATAGATTCCCTTTTTCATGTTTTTATTGCACATATCCTAAAAGATCTACTGTTGCTCATGTTTATGTACAAGTGTGGCCACTAACCTTGCCCCACTTTTGTAGATTTGTTCATCTCATGAGACGCTTTGCATGCTGTAAACTGAAAAAAGATACACAATTAAAACTTGTTAAAGATAATTAAACTGAAGTGGAGGGAAAAAAAACCTGCCTCACTGCTTTGTTCATAATAATAGTCTCTGAACTATAATTAAATTCTTCCTTCCAATAATTGTATACATACAAAGGAATTTTCCAGATAGCAAAACAATACAATGATTAAAAATGATTAAGAAGCTGATTCCAAAAGCAAAGATGAGCCAGGGAGGGTTGGAAAGATTTTAGGTGCCTCTAAATATACTGTACCAGCTGGGTACCAGATGGTGTTTGGCTACTTGCACCCACTAACTGAAAATATCAGAGGAGCAACTACACTATTGCCAGAAGCAGTTCCCCTCCCTTAAATAAAAGTGGCACTCTTGGGAGCAACTTGGCAGTGCAGAAAAATTTCCTGACAGTGAGATCTATTAGATTGTGGAATAGTCTCCCAAAGGCAGAAGTAGATGCCAAATTGCTTGGCATGTTAGAGAGGCTGGACGAAAGCTAGAAAACGTATTATAGAGGTGCGCTGCTCTACTGGGGTGGTGACTTACTCTGTTATAAACATGGAATTAGGGGAATTAGATAAGAATGTCACTGCTTTCTTGAGACTAACTTTAGAATATTTAACTGTAGCTTTCATGTTATGCTTGTTTGTACGGGACATCAAGGAAAGAATAGAGAATCAATGTTGTCTGAAGATAATTTTTGTCTGACTGGTCTCTAACCAAAAAATCAATCAGTCATTTCATGGATATAGTTTGCTTCATGGTCTTGGTTGTTGTATGCTTTTTTAAAAGTTATTTTGTACTAGGGTAACGTCCATACTTTCCTTCCAAAATGTTGTCAAGGCATCTTACAGAAACAATAAACATCACCAATATGTTATACTAGACGTGCAGACATCATCAGCTTTTGTGGGTAATGAAAAAACTCTTGTAATTTGTTCCTCTTATCTGTGATCAAAAGATAATTAGAAAGAAAGGAAAGATAATTAAAAAGAAATTAACTTAACTTCAAACTCCCATTTCTGTTGGCTGTTTGAGAGTCAAGCCAGAAATAGGAAGCACATCGCTGTACGTAGCAGTTTGCTAGCAAGAAATCATCTCCAAATTGTTAGAAGTGTGATTACATTAATTGTGTCCAAAATGAAAGGTTAAAGAAATCAGTAGTAGCACTGTATTATGGAATACAAAAAAGGGAATGATCTGATTAACTAATGAAGGTTCCAGCCTGTACAGATGTTGCTGGAACTTATTTGCTATTTCAGACTAGCTGAATCATTATGTCCAAGGAAAGAGTAGCAGAAAAAAAAGTAAAATATTTTTCTTTTCTGTTTTGTTGTTATTTATTTATTCCTTTAAATGAATAAAAAACCTTGGGAACCTAAAACCTCCAGTGTCATTTGAAAGTAGCATTTTTGATTTGAGCCTCAGCTGCGGACTCTTTTGTCTTTGAACTAAATGCAGCTGGGGCTGAAAGCGCCCTTGGCAGAGAAAAAACAGTTGTTTTCAGAGGCTAGGCTTTGATTCCATGTATTTCCTACTGCCACTACAGACTAATTTTTGCCTGTAAGTAGAATTTAAGTCTAGTGTTTAAAACCATAGATCTGCCTCTGGTGAGTGGCATTCGTGTAAGGCTGCACAGAAAGGATGTAGCCTTCTCCACAGACTCTCCTACCTTTTGAAAACTTTGAAGTATCCCCACATGAGCTCTTCTTGGTATGAAAAAACCTGGGGTTTTAAAAATTCAGTCAGCTTACAGCCCAGCATTAGTTTGTAATGATGGACAGAAGTAAGTAGAAGTACAATAGAGCCCTTTCCAAGTGCATTGCTACTCCTTCTCACTCAGAGATTGGTCCTCAGTCTCATTGAGTTCAGAGGCAGCAGGACAAAATCACAAGACAGTGAAACCTTGTGTTTTGATATTCATTTATTTCAGAAATCTAATTTTATGGAAAGATTGCTTAAATCTCAGTAGCCCACTGCTTCTTTGTTGTTGTTGGGTGTTTGCCAATCAGCATTTAGTAGAAAAGCACTGCTCAGGACAGTTTGCACATTTTGTAAGGATCTGCTGTGCTTCAGATGTTGCTATGCTCAGATTTAAGCTTTATAACCATGAGAGAGTGAATGGTTATGATCAAAAAACCTGTTTATCCAGCATCCAAGTCTCATCAACTTTTCCCAAAGCCAGATCATGGAGTATCAGAAAGAAATAATATATCATTGTGTTTATTTTGAACTGGCAATTTGAAAAAATAGTTCGTGTCTACAGGAGCAGTAAATGCTAACTAGATTCTGCTAGCAGCATCCCACTGGTTTTACCTCACTGAAAATGCTAAATGAAGTTTTGGTAGATGATTGTGAAACCATAGCAATATAAAAAATAAACATTCAACCAGACTTGGGTCCTGGTCCCTCATTAATCTTACGGAGCAATGTAGATAACGAGAACCAAGTGCAAACTCTGCCCTGCTGAGATTCTTTTTTTGTCTGAGGAGGGTGACAGTGTAATAAGGAACTGACAGAAGGCTCACAACATACAAAATCCCTTATCTTCAATCTCTGTTTGCAGGATGAGGTGGGGGGAAAAGCAGTGTGATAACAATACTGCTCTTATTCTACAATTCCTGGATTTGGAAGGGCCCTAAGGGTCCCAGTAAAACAAAGAACAGAATTTAGGGCATCCTTCAAGATATTCTGAACAAAGACAACAGCCAAAAAAAATTTTTGCATTCATATGATTGTCAATTTGAGAAAATGGCACCCAAAATGTTTTCCTAATTCACCATTTATCTACATTAGTATATATTTTCTTTAAAATGTACATGAACAACCAGGTGTGAACAGACAGGCCCTGTAGTGAGCCCAGAGATGGATACATCCAAATAATTTCTGGCAAAAGATGTGTGTACATTCAGACACACATGTATTTGAAAATGTGCGTGCCTTTGTTTACTTGTTCTCTGAAATGGGACCGTCCTCTCATGTTACACAGGTCAGTAGGAAAAGAGCTGCTTTGCTGTAACTCCATGTCACGGTTTAAAGCTGGGCTGGCTATTAAACGAATGACAGATGCTCTCCGTTAACCCCCTCCCTCCCTCCCCAAAATGGGGGGGGAAGGAGAAAAGGGAAAGAGACTTATGGGTTGGAAAAGTTAAACAGCTTTAATCTAACTGCAGTAATCATGTATAATAATAATAATAGGAAAAATAATAATGAAATATATACAAATATACAAATATGTACAAAACCAATATTGAGTTCCACCCCCCCTCCCTCCCCGCAATGACCAATACGTCACCCGGATGCTGCAGTGCATGCCCCAGGCAAGTCCCGGACTGTACTCAGCAGCAGGCAGGAGCTGGATTCAGGAACGCACGGATCAGGATCGAAGGTAGAAGAATCAGACAGAGTCCTCCTGGGACGCCGGCCATAGAAGAAGAGAGCGAGACCCTCGTGATCCCTCAGCTTTATACCGAGTATGACGCGTATGGGA
>VZSC01000286.1:0-12655 GCA_013398225.1 Steatornis caripensis | reverse complement strand
TTTTCAGTGGTGCCCAGCAACAGGAGAAGGGGCAGTGGGTACAAACTGGAACACAGGAACTTCCACCTGAGCATAAGGAAAAACTTCTTTACTGTGAAGATGACAGAGCACTGGCACAGGCTGCCCAGAGAGGTTGTAGAACCTCATTCTCTGGAGATATTCAAAACCCGCCTGGGCGCNATCCTAGGGTGCATTAAGAAGTGTGGCTAGCAGGTCGAGGGAGGTGATCCTCCCCCTCTACTCTGCCCTGGTAAGGCCACATTTGGAGTACTGTGTCCAGTTCTGGGCTCCCCAGTTCAAGAGACACAGGGAACTACTAGAGAGAGTCCAGCGGAGGGCTACAAAGTTGATTAGGGGAGTGAAGCATCTCTTTTATGAGGAAAGGCTGAGAGAGCTGGGTCTGTTCAGCCTGGAGAAGAGAAGACTGAGAGGAGATCTGATCAATGGTTAGAAATATCTAAAGGGTGGGTGTCAAGAGGATGGGGCCAGACTCTTTTCAGTGGTGCCCAGCAACAGGAGAAGGGGCAGTGGGTACAAACTGGAACACAGGAACTTCCACCTGAGCATAAGGAAAAACTTCTTTACTGTGAAGATGACAGAGCACTGGCACAGGCTGCCCAGAGAGGTTGTAGAACCTCATTCTCTGGAGATATTCAAAACCCGCCTGGGCGCATTCCCGAGGGTTTGGACTAGATGATCTCCAGAGGTCCCTTCCAACCCCTAACATTCTGTGATTCTGTGATTGAGTGCACCCTCAGCAAGTCTGACAATGACACCAAGCTGTGTGGTGCAGTTGATATGCTGGAGGGAAGGGATGCCATCCAGAGGGACCTTGACAGGCTTGAGACGTGGGCCTGTGTGAACTGCATGAAGTTCAGCGAGGCCAAGTACAAGGTTCTGCACATGTGTCAGGGCAATCCCAAGCACAGATACAGGCTGGGTGGAGAATTGAATGAACACAGCCCTGAGAAGGACTTGTAGTCTTTCTTCTCAGCTGTCAGTTTAAGTCACTCTTCTCTTTTACAGTGCTCTTGTGAAAGACAGCGAATTATCTAAGTCTGTGTAAGCAATTAATTTTTACTTCTGTAATCTAGTGCAAAGGGTTTTTACTGGATGCTTGTCTGTGAAAGTGTTACACTCTTCGGGTGTGGGTACGTAAACATGAGAGAATTTATACAGTAATAACTTTTCCTGTATTTGTTTTGATATTTGGCTTCTGATTTCAACACAGAATGCAATGCTGTATCTGATCTTACCAAATATGACAGATTATTTAATGAAAGAAACATTTCAGCCAGTTGATTTGACCCAAAAGTGTGATGAATTATTGCTGTGTAATCCAGTAAACATCACTGAAGTTTAAATCCAGACAGACACAGATAATTTACAGAAGACAACAAAGTAAAAATGTGTGATAGTCTCCATTTTAAAAATACAGATAGGCCACATTCTTTAAATATTGCATAAGTAATGTTGGTATATAGTTTTTTAAAGAAATTTATTAAAATTATTTCTCTTTAATACTCTATTTTAGAATTAAACATTTAAAACCAAGTAACATGAAATTATTCAGAAGGCAAGGTCCTCAACTACTCTCACCACAAGCTTTATAGAAAAGATTATTCAACATCAGTTATAAAATCAGGTTCACAGATATCCAAACTTTTTCTTAGTAATTCTGTCTTTACATAATTCATAGTGCTGCGAAAGATTCATCAGTCTTTCCTTTAACAGACTTAGTTAAGCACACACTGCTATTCCCACTGTTACATGTCTAGTTCCATTTCCACTAAAATCCAAATTTACTCAAGTACATGTTGTTCTCATACCACCACTCCACCTGGAAAAAAACAAAACAGGAATGCTGTTCAATTGACTGAAATAATGAATAGGTTAAATCAAGTGCAAGTTAACAATATAAGCTTATCACCAAGAACTCTGTGCAAAGGGGTACACAAATAAGCCAATGTAGTGTGAAACAAAACAAAAAGAACCCCAGTATAATGTGAAACAAAACAAACTCATCTGCTCATTAATGAACAAACCTGCTAACATAGCTTGCAGAAGCACATAGAAAACAGACCCTTCCTGTTAAGCTATAACATTTTTTCATTTGAAATTCTTTCTTCCTTAATATTCTAAAGCTGTCAAGGTGTTTGAAGTTTCATATTGTCTACGAGATCTGTTCCTCACTAATATGACTGACCTGATCTCAGGATCAAAAGAAACTCTTCCCTACCAAATTGTCAACATACACGCATACACACACATATGTATATATATTTCTATATACACATGCACATGAATCCAGTATTGTCTTTTTCCCCACTTTTACTACAGATGACAGAGCTATGTTTATTTGGTTATAACTAAATTTTAGGTTATCAGGATATAAGTCACCAAGCTTATAAGAATGCTCAAGTTTGACAGTTTTTGTCCACTTTCAGCACAAATGTGAGGTCAAAAGTCAGCTTTCAGAATTAGAGGCCTCAAAATTTCTTGGTGGACCTTTCTTCGTAACAGTGGAAGAAGGGTTGGTTCTGAAGTCTTCAAAGACTAAATTTTTCCATTTCATTCTTCATCCTTTGGAGGAAGAAGGGAAGTAAAGATTCAGAGCCTGTACTAAACTGTTTGAGTAAACAAAGAAGAATCTATTCATGCTAGGGGTATTGTGCTGGTAGTTTTCTAACTTTTGAACAAGGTAGAGTTCTTTTATTTCTGTAGGCTGAGATAGCAAGTTGCAGTCTACTACCTTCATGTTATCATCTGTTCTCAACTACTTCTATATACAAATCAAAGAATGTGTACAAAGAGCAGAAGTGTTCTACATATATTTTTCTAAAGGTTTTTTAAAAAATAAAACATGACGTTTAAGTGAACAAATGAATGCTTGAGCTATGGTAGATGAAAGTGTTCTGCCATCAGTTTAACATGGTTGCATATAAAGTTGTGCTAAAAAAAAGTTAAAAAAAAATATTAGTTGAACACTATATTAAAAGTACTTCAAAGAAATTACTTGAGGGAATCCAGTTGTATTGCTTTTCCTTTTGATAAAATATGATAAGGTCATTTGGTGCCAAACTACATATTATCCCTAGGCAAAATTAAAGTTTTTGACACAGGGTGGCAGCTGAGAAATGAAAAGCTCTTTGAAAGGGTTTCCAAACCTCTGGTCAGGAATATTTGGAAAATCATTTTATAACTCAGGTTTTCTTTGCTGCTCTAGGGAGATTATTTGCTCTACCCAAACTAGCCTTCACTGCAATAGTGCTAACACAGCAGTGTGTGGTTGTGCTGAAACAGGCCCTGTCTATATTAAGGATTTCCAGGATTAAACTGATTTGCTGGAAAACTTTGTGCTAACAAAATATAACTCCATTAAGATCAGAGCTAGGCACTTTTTTTCAGTAATCAAAATATTTTAAGATAAATTTGTATGTTGGCATTTCTGATTTTGAAAATAAATGTAAGGTTTGTTTAAAAAGTTCTATGTGGAACAAAAAAGGCAAGCATTATTAAAACATTATTTCTTTTTTGTTCAAAAGCCAGAAGATTAGGGTTCTACTGCAGGACAGCCAAATTCGCTTTCCTTATCCACCTGGTGATATTTGAAGTCACAATCCTAGGACCGCCAGGCATTTTGGTTAAAGGAAAAAGCTCTATACTCCATGAATGAAGAAACATTAACTGTAGCAGAGTCTAAAGTCCTGCTTCCCAGGCAAGTGTCATAGGATAAAACTAGGAGGTATTCTCATTTTTGCTATGGGGCTATCCTAACTATTTTACATAAATTGAAGGAGCAACCCAGGAAGAGACAGTAAACTCTCCTACCGAACCAGAATATAAAGAAGACATTAGATCCTGGATCTGTAAGATGCCAACACGAAGAAATTGAATGTATCCTTGATAATGAGTACCCTAGCCATTAAGTTACAGGAAAAAAAAAAGAACATTACAGTCAACTCCTTGAATCATTTCTGAAACGAAAAGTATTTTGAAATTTACTCCTTTCTTCACTATTCTTTCAAATGTTCATTACACCAAGAGACACATTTGCATTTTTGAGTAAAATGGAAGTTATTACTTAATGGGCATCACAAATTTCAGCACTATATTTCCACAAGAAAGAATTGTATTTATTTACCTATTGGTCCTGTAACCACAATCAATTAAAAAGTTATTTGACTAAGTAGGATGGGATTTTCAACAAGTATCAGTGCGTGCATGTATCCTGTTCCTGTTGTAAAACTGACTTCAAGGAAATAGAAAAGGATAGTGGCTGAGGGAGAGATCATACTATATAGAGGTCAATGTCCCTGTATGAACTGTAATTTCAAGATGGCTGACTAGTGTTCATTTTTATCATAAGCTTTTGAAACCTTTTGTGTGTGTGCAGTTTTCTCTTTCTCCCCTTCCTACTTCAACCTGTCATATATGAAATGTTTGATTAGTGCTTTTTTTAAAAAAATCATATTCTTAGTAAGACTATGACTTTATAATTTATCATCCAGGTAGCCATACTTCATTTAACATAATATAGTGGAGTATCACACAGAGCAGGACATGAGGAAGTTTAAGTGGTTTCAGCACTCACAAAGCAAGAATTACAGCAGGATCAAAATCCCACTGGTTTTGCCCTGCCTGTGATGAAATATCTTCACAGGGACATTTCACAGGTATTGCAATTTAACTCACAAAAAGTGAGCCAGATTCCTCTTACATCTGCTTGACTCATACTATCTACCCCAGAAAAGAAAAACATGTTGCTGTATCTTTCATGGGACAGTACATCTAAAGAGCAATCTCAGTTATGCAGTACAATTCTTCTCCTCTGCAAAACACAGTCTACCTGTAAGCTCTTTGCCTGATTTAGGGGGGAAAAAATCAGTGGGCTAAGTGTTTCTCATCTCCAAATTTTTAATTTGCAATCCATCTCCATTGTCTCTCAAAGAACTTGTGTGTGGAAGACTGCATTTCACTTATTCAATAAAAATAACTTTAGTCCAAATGCAGATTGAGATGTTTTGTGGAGATAGAAAAATATGCGTGAAAAGTTTCATGTGCCAAAACCAAAAGAAAAATCATTAGCTAAAGATGTATTCGATTCTAACTCTTCTAATATCGTCACTCCATATAAAAATCAATCACCTATACTGCTTGTCTGCTACACATTCATTTAGCAAGTGGTCTACAAACTGTTTTCTATTAGTTGCAAGATACTTCAACTTAAGAGAAGACATAAAACATGGTTTAGTTGACTTTTATGGCAATCCTGATGAAACTTTCTGAACCTTTGTGGATAATATTTTACAGAAAATGGATAAAACAATGGCTGCATCTATGAAAAGGTTGCAGGATATACAGGACACAGTAACAGTTTCAATTATGGAATATACAACAGTGTGTTCCAACATTTGCAGATTGTAAATTTCAACATTAATCTGCCTGGCTTGTACTGTCTGCAGGAGCTAAACAGCTAAAGCAGACATCCAGAGTAAAGGGATGTGGCCAGACTCATCTAGGCCCAGTAAAAGGGAACATAATTTTTGAGGACAAAAATCAGAGTTGGGAATGAAAGTAATTTATGAGCCTATTTTCTGTTTGTTTCTTTGATAGTGCTGCATTTAGTCTCTGCTAACTTAAGGAAAGGAGGGCAAAGGAGTACAGAAGAGGACTTCTGTTATTTTAGTCTAGTCTAGAGTATACTTCAGAGTAGCTGAGTGTCTCTTACAAAAATCCACTGCTGTTGTCTCCCACTTCCCTAAGAAGATGAGAATCAGTTTCTATTGGGAATTCTCTGGTGAAAACCACAACTCATTTCATAATTGGACTTGATCACCATGACAATAATGAATATAAAGACTGAATTAGTTGCATTATATGTGAAGCAAACATACAATGGTGCATGTACAAGGACTTTAATTTTTAAACTATTTCAACTGATTGTAACTTTTAGGAGCGCACTTTACTTAGGAGAAGTCGCTCTTTGTGTCACCTCATTGCAACATTAAGCTAAAATTCCAATATGAAGTTTAAAAGTTTCCTGAAAGACACTTCTTTAGATTGCCTGTGTCAAGGTTTAAAGCTGGGCTGGCTATTAAGTGAACGACAGATGCTCTTTGTTAACCCCCTCCCTCCCCAAAGTGGGGGAAAGAGAAAAGGGAAAGAGACTTACAGGTTGGAGAAGTTAAAACAGGTTTAATCTAACTACAATAACTATAATAATAATAGGAAAAATAATAATGCAATATATAAAAATATACAAATATGTACAAAACCAATATTGAGCTCCCCCCCGCCACCGATGACGAATACGTCACCCGGACGCTGCAGGGCACGCCCTAGGAAAGTCCCAGACTGTACTCAGCAGCAGGCAGGAACTGGATTCAGGAATGCATGGATCGGGATTGAAGACAGAAGAATTAGATGGAGTCCTCCTCGGACGCTGGCCATAGAAGAAGGGAGCGAGACCCTTGTGATCCTTCATCTTTATATCGAGTATGACATGTATGGGGTGGAATACTCCCTTTGGTCAGGTTTGGGTCACCTGTCCAACCCGTTCCTCCCTGCCAGAGGGTCACAGGTGTGACCACTTCTCTGCTCTTTCAGTTCCGGTGCACAAGAAAGTTAGCAGAAGCAAGCATCGACCTTGGTCTCCATAGGGATAACTATAAGCAAGACCTTTTCTGTATTCCATTCCTACTGATGTTCCAGCACTAACTATAAACACTGAGCCTTATCACTGCTGGAAGCAGCTACTGTCTGGAAGAACATGCAGTTAATTTCGGAGAGTGCAGCTTCTCAGAAGAGACTTAACTAAAAAGCAAAGTTACTAAAAGAAAACTGGTTCTGTCCTGGCCCAAACCAGGACAACCTGATAACATTGGCTGACCAAGACATGGCTGAGGAGTGACTGTTGTTTAAACTGTTGTATGAACTGTCCTAATATCTCCTCTTTTTTTTTGTTTTTTATTTTTAAGCTGAGTGCATATCCATTAGATGGCAGGTGGGTAACTGTACACCTACAAGGACCATGGGTTTTCTTCCTGTGATCAAGACAGTAATTTGATTGATTCACTGTTAACTTCATGTTACATTTAAGTAAAAGCAGGGAGAACAAGTGACTCTACTACATTCTTGCTGCCGCACACTGCGTAAGGTACAACTATGAGGAAGTAGAAGGAGACTGCATCTTTCCTTGGAGAGCGGTGAACCACACCAGACCCCAGACAGGCAAGGAGGCCACTGCCCACAAGACAGAAATTTCTTAAGGTGGCAGCAGAGCAGCTATGAGACAAACTTTGGTGTGACAAGTGAAAAACTAGACTTTGCTAAAGACCCAACGATGACTGTGTGAAGGCTTTACCAGTCTAGAATGCCCTTGACACTTGATAAATGAGAGCAAATTTGGTGGTGTTGGCTTGCCTGATTACAGTGTATGGGTTGAGGAAGAGGGAGGAAATATCTTCCAGAACCTGTATCTACTAGCAAAACTGAATTTTCTTTAATTCAAAATGAATTTCAATATAAATGATGATGTAATACAACATAATTAAATATGAAAAACTTTCTGATGTCTCTTGGTGTCCTCACTTTCAGAAAAATAGAAATTTCTACCTCAACACTCTGGCTGGTGTGGGATCTCATCTTAGACTACAATAAATGCTCACACAACAAATTCCTACAAAACCAAGTGTGCCAAAATTCATACACACTTAAATTACTGGATTTAAAGTAGAAATAAAGTTATGTTATGGGGTTTTCACCTTAAATGACTGTATTTAAAGTAACAAATAAATTTATGTTACGGGGTCTTCATCAGTTCTTATTTCTGTTATGTCAGTACACAGTACTGCACTAAAATGTCAGGGTAGCTAAGGCTGTCTGTGCAGTCTGTCAGCCTGCAGCTGCAGATTACTTTCTCATTCTCCTTCTACAGTGTAGACCATTTGAAGAACAGTATCTGTCAAATCACAGCTTTACCTACAAACGACGTGCTCAGAGTGAAGCAGAGAAATTTCTTTAATTGAGCTTCGATATTGCATTTTTAATAATTTCTTAAGTGAGACTTTTTAAAACAATCCTTTTACTGGTATATTCCTAGTAAGCGCACAGGAACATGGAAATGTGTTTAAAAAATACCGATAATTCTCAGTTCTCTGCAGTTTGTTATCTCTCCAAAGTGGTGATCTGGCTAACTAAAGCCACCTGTACATTTGCAAAGCCTTTCTGGGGATGTAATTGATTGAAAGACTGCAGGAAGCACTAACTCTACTACTATTGACATGGTGCCAAGGAACAGGAGACTAGAAACCTGATTGGCAAAATGCTGAGCTGAAAGTCATTATCCATGTGATTCATAGATTAGCAGCACTGAAGAACTTATGCATTTCAAGGAATAGAAACATAAGCAGTTTTCTGACACATTAGCATTACGTAGCCTAGTATATATTGAAAAGCATCATATTTAGTATATAATATATATTGAAAAGCATCACAAATTACTCTTGAATTTAGCAGCAAAATAATATTCAGATACAATGTGGAGATAGTTCTGAAAATAATCACATCTTCCTTAACATGATATTTCCTTAATGTGATACTTTCTCAGTTATACCTGGATGATATATTTTAGGGTATTTGAGATGCATACATTCTTTGTAATAATGCCTACATAATTTGATCTGTAGTTCAACCTCCAAGTTACAGAACAGAATCAGGAATAAGCTGTTCACCATACCATCAATGGAAAAGTGGGAGACTGGCAGAAATGCATGTGGGTTTTTTCAAAATTATTTTTGCGAACATTCCCAGAAGCACTGACTACATGCATTCTAATAATTTGTATCAAAGAAAAAAAAAGCCATCTTCCTTGCTAAATTCATATTTAATAGACTGAGCAATGACAATACAACATGCAAAATGAGTGGTTTGAGTATAGATAGTCTGCATGAATCACAGAATGTGGAAAAAAAGATTTAATTAGTATCTCTCTCTGTGACACAAAATATCAGAGCAAATCAACACATTTGTCAAGCGTGGGAAACATTCCGTGTCTTCTGAAATTCTACTAATTTCTCATGCTCCCTTCATGCAGCCATTCATACAGAGAATCATTTCTGAAATTATGAAACTGATTTGGCATGACAGAGACATAAGGCTTGATTTCATATTAGAAAAATAAAAGCAAACACTATAGGAAGCAAGTGTAAGGGCCAACTGTAATGAGAACAACATGTATAGTTCGGATGACAGAGAATATGCTAGTAAGAAAGGTGACTGTTGACAGAAAAACTACACTAGCAAGAAATCCTTAGGATCATAAAAGAAGAAGAATGCATCTTGTAGGGAAATACAGGTATTGACTACTTCTAATCCTAGTGCTGTCAGTCTATATTCCTCTTTATGATCACATTTATACTCATTTTACCTTAATGTCATGTACAAACATACTGACCTGTTTTTTCTTTCCTGTGTGAATTTAAAGAAGAGATTGTCTGTGTTTCTTTTGGAGATGGGTGGCAGGAGAAGACCTCTTTGTTAGAATAAATTATACAGTAAACTTGGATGATCTTCTTAATCTAAAACAAGGACTTGTGTTCCCTCCTTAACTGTTCTGAACGGGAAACAGAATTAGGAAAATGCATTTCTTCACAGGTGATGTCAGACCTCTTCTGTAATTCACTGAAGAATTATTTCCTTCTTCATCATACAAAGGAGGCATGTCTAGAAGTCCCTTAATGATTCTGCTACTGTGTCAAAAGGGAGACAAATGTTTATAGCAGTCTTTTCAAAATGTCTGACACTGCAGAAAAAAATCTGAATGATATTTTTTAAGAAGAATTAACATATCAGTGAAGCTAACAAAGCTGTAACCATCTAAAATTCATTATAATCCTTTTTTTCCTGAAAAATCTAGTGATACAGTAAGACTAACCATATGCTTAAGTATGTGGTTACATGATTTAGTGGTTCAGAAGAAAGGCTAATCTATGAAGTTTGAACTTAAAAGCAATTTTTGGAAACGCTACAAAGAAAACTAATTTATTGGGGGTTGTTTGTCTGTTTGTTTTTATAACATCATTTAATTATAAAATACATTAAAATTTCCATTTGGAAGACTTCTCAAAGAAAATATTTAATATTTTCTTTCTAGGTATAAAATTTTGTTGACTTTCAAGTGATCAGAATGATTGATTCTTCATTCAGTGTGTTTATGTTCTGTTAGTTACATAACTATTGTGTGGTATCACTGCAGGTTACTGTACATGCAAATATGCAAATAAATAATTGAAATAATTGATTATTCGTACGGCAGGACATATTTAAATATTAGACAATGTGTATTAAGTGAAGCATTAATCAGTTGTCTGACCATCCTTACTATACTGATGAAGGTAAGGACATTATACTAAGGAAGAAAAAGACACTTGTTTTGATAAACACTCTATATTAAAAGCTATCATTAAGCACCACTTAAAATATAAAAGATTATTTCAAGAACTTGCAATATCTATGCAGAATATAAGGTTTGGATTAATTTGAAACTCAACATAAATTCTTAAAATCAAATGAAATTAAAAGGATATCTCAGAGACTCCACCAAATAAAAGGAAGAATTAAATGCTTTTGATAGGTGTCATGACAGCTCTTCATGATCAAGAGAGTGTGAATATAAAATTCAGGAACAAATAACTCAATTCATATATAGTAGCAGATTTCAAGTTCATGAGATCAAGTAGATGCAACAGCAAACCACAGAAGTGTTGAGTCAATGAAAAGTAACAGCTGGTGGTATGTGAATCCATTGAAGCCCCTGAAAAGAATTATTTTTTTTTTCAGATTTAATGAGACTATAAGAAGAGTAGCATGTATTGCTCTTAATTTGAATATACTATCTTACATTCTCATGCTTTCAATCACCCCCACAGTCCTGCCGTTAATTTGTTGACTGTCTGTTCACCAATCATATATTCAAGCCAACACCAGTGTTTCCAAGAAAAAAATTGTGGAATGCCACATCTAAAAGACACAGCATAACATCAACGAGAATAATTTATCTTTGCAGCATTACTTCTGAAAAATAGTAACATCAGAGACCACAGTATATTTTTCATATTTGTGGAGGATTCCAATCTACAGCAGCCCAGTGAGAGACCAAATTAAAATTGTCTTTTTCTAATAACTGCTATAACACTGAAAGGTCACTGTAATACAACAGAGCAAAAGCAACTTTTAAACATTTCTAGAAGTTATGGTCTAAATACTGGACTTGGAGTTGAACACATTGGACAATACTTTCACCTGTACCATTGTATAATTGGTGATATAAGAGCTATGATATTGTCTCTACTTCTTTATTAAATTATTTTTATCTTTAAATTAAGTTGTTTGGATTGTATTTTTTTCTGTTGGAAATCTTTCCTTCAAATTCTCATGACAAATAATTATATGGAGTAAATAACGCATTTCTATCCAAATACTTCTGAAAGAATTTAGTAAACCAGTTTCACTCTTAAGAATAAAAGTTCAATGACAGATTTGGTAGGAGAGCAGGGAGAAGAATAGCATATCTGGATATTTTAATGCAATTACAAAATTGTAACTTGACAAGAACTTGAATTAGGGAGAAAAAAATCCCAAAACATTGGCCAGCTTTGCTTAAAATAACACAGATAAGCAAATAAAAGGGTCACAAATTAGTAACTAAAATTTCTGTTACAAAATTCTATCACAAAAATATGTAAGTACTTTTTCCTGCATTTACAACAACAACAACAACAACAAAAGAAGTGCAATGCTTATATCAACAATCTATACCAAATCCAAAACATAGGTGAAGAAAAAGTGGTTGTTTATCAGCCTTGGAATGTGAAATATTTAGAAACTGAATTTTCTATTTAAATAAACACACTTGAGAACTATGTACGACAACCATATGTGAACCTGATGTGCTTGGTATCAGAAGCTGAATAAATCCTTCAATATTTTTTGCATTAGGTTAGAATAGTATCAAATACTTCTGTAAAAATACTCTCTTGGTCTACTTTTAAAAAATATTTAGACCACTGTAACTGGGAAGATGTTTCCTCTCATCCTTTATGTCCTTTTTTTGATCTGCATATGCCACTCACTTAAAGATTTATTAGGTTCCTTGTATTTGAAGACTTAAAGTTCACTATCTTTGTTTATAATTTTTCTTCATATGGCACTAGCATGTTTGAATATTCCACATCACATTAATTTCTAAAATTCCAGTTCTATAACCAAAATCTCATTATGGAAAGAGTAAGGCAAAAAATTTGGCAATTCTTTATAACATTTCTACAAATCCGCTGAAGATTTTGCTAATGTTTCAATTGCTTTCATTTAGTAACATGATTTTAAGAATTGTGAGAGACCATCTGTAAAAAAAGGCATCTTTCTTACACAAAAAAGACAAGTACTGAAATGTTAATTTTGCTTGAAAACTGTTGGACCAGTTTGCCGTTCACTTTGGATTTTGTGATTTAGCATTTCTGTACTATTACTATTACAGTTGGTAAACTGAGCAAGATTATTATGAAAACATAGAAGAAGCAAAGCTATGAAATTAGTATTGTCTTGAAATACAGCTGCATATGCTCATTTTCGGCGAGGCACACCGCGGTGCTAG
>VZSC01000282.1:82827-126905 GCA_013398225.1 Steatornis caripensis | reverse complement strand
TACTCATTTTTTCTTGGTTTTACAATAGCTGTGTGTCAACATGACCAATGAGAAGATACACCAGTACATCAATGAAGTGCTTTTCCTACAAGAGCAAGCAGAATGTGTACAAGAGGGAGTTGCCATAGAAACAGTGTATTCTCCTGGTAACCATACTGCAGCCTTGGATTTTTTCTTTCAGGTAGTTTTCAGATCCGTTTTATGCCATGTATATTTATACACAGCCTCTGCATGTTAGACCAATGCAAACTTTTGCCTGCATTTTCTGTTTTATGNAATACTCATTTTTTCTTGGTTTTACAATAGCTGTGTGTCAACATGACCAATGAGAAGATACACCAGTACATCAATGAAGTGCTTTTCCTACAAGAGCAAGCAGAATGTGTACAAGAGGGAGTTGCCATAGAAACAGTGTATTCTCCTGGTAACCATACTGCAGCCTTGGATTTTTTCTTTCAGGTAGTTTTCAGATCCGTTTTATGCCATGTATATTTATACACAGCCTCTGCATGTTAGACCAATGCAAACTTTTGCCTGCATTTTCTGTTTTATGAATCTGTAGAGATGGTTATGGGCCCAAAGAGACCAGGAGAGAGAACTGTCGTAACTGCCCTTATAGCTCAAGGGCTAACAGAGATTTATAACAGTCCAGGGCTGAAGACGATGTTACAGAAACTCCTTGCCCGTACTGTTTCAAATGTAGCATCTGTGTAGCATTCCATGTCCTTAATGCAGCTGTAGGATTGACGAGTCTCTGTTATAAGTCTAACAGTTTCTTTTGTGCCTAGTTTCTGGAGTACAACTTCTAAGAAGGAAGTATCCCAATCAGTTTCCTAAAAGACCATAAATAGTTACCATTTTTGGCAACTGAAATAATATTCCTTACGTTTCTTGCAGAAGTATCTGATATGTATAGCCTTGGAGACTTGCCAGAATATTTTAACCATTTCTTCCTTTTCTTTGAGGTGATAAATGTTTCCGTTTACTAAATTACAAGCTGTGTTACTCTACAAAGAACAACTGAAATTCTACTGCTCCTGTATAAAACAGAAAAAACTATTTTTCATTTCAGAAACCATCGGGTTTTTTGTCAATGCTGGATGAAGAGAGCCAATCTGTTTGGTCCGTGGAACAGAGTCTGTCTAAACGCATTCAGTCTTACCTGGATACATCAGACACAAATACAGTATATTCCTCCACAAAAGATGGAAATGGTAACCTTGCCCCAAAGGATCAGGGCTCCACCTTCACTGTTATGCATTATGCTGGGAGGGTAAGTTGTTTGAATGATTGGTTATGCACAGTTAATGAAAAAGAGTAAACAAAACAAAATTCTGCATGGCTTCTCCAACTCCAGGCTATAGATAACAATTCACTTTCTAGCAACAAATTCTCAGAGGACCACTTAGAGTCTCAATGCAATATCTACTGTATAAAATCTGTAATTCATATCATATTGTGCCAGATTCAGACTACCTAATTCTGGCTCCTAAATTGTATCTTCATAGTAAGCACATAATGAAGAAGCCGGTGCTTCAGATACCTCAGCGTAAATGGTTAATGCCATTTTAGTTAGCTGTCACTTTGCTTTCAGGTGTTGTTCCAGAACACTACATATTCCCTGTAGATCCTCTGTCATTTATGTGGATACTAGAATGCATCTGATAAAAAAAACCAAAACACCACCTTCTTTTGAGAGTAATAATAATCAAAATATATTTTTTCCTTTTTTTCTTCAAAATCCCATGACATCCTAAATGTCCCTAAATATGGCTGTAAAACAGGATGAATATTTGCGTTCCCCTTCCTGCAATGTTCCAGCGAAAAGCATAATAAATTCTGTTAAATAGGCCTCTTACCCTTTCCAATACTCCCGCACTTTCATGTTGTCTCCACAACCGCCCATAGCCCAAAGCAAGCAAAATAGGTATGTATTTAAAGAGGTAGTATTTTTTTTAGATAATCTGGCAAATTGGCCTGCCTGTAATTGGTATGACATGCTGCCACTTCTCTCTGTTCAAAGCATGGTATTTGAAATGAAGTCATGAATGTAGGTGGTATGGGCACAATACAATGGGGGCTCTTAGTTATCACTTTTCTAAAATGTCCACTGGAATCAGGTGAGAAGATAGACTGAAGGCTGCAGGAACCAGTCTTTACATCTGAACTTGTTCTGTGTCCTTTCACACTTTCTAAGTCTTAC
This sequence comes from Steatornis caripensis, assembly GCA_013398225.1. Classification (NCBI taxonomy): domain Eukaryota; kingdom Metazoa; phylum Chordata; class Aves; order Caprimulgiformes; family Steatornithidae; genus Steatornis; species Steatornis caripensis. Next base: position 124,702 of record VZSC01000282.1, on the reverse strand, counting down.
ACAGATGATCCCATGAGCTCTCCATCCACTGATGGAGTCCCATAAAAGCTTTGTGCGCAACACATTTAGAAGCTGTTTAGCTCCTGTGCCTTGGAACCACCACATTGTGATCATATGCACTGTGTTGTTTATAAATATAGCTGTAAGTGTTACTAGCTGATGACTTTACGTAGTAGGTCACTTTAAACCTGAGATCTCAGTAAAGTTTGCTGTCAGGCAGAACCAGGCTTTTTCGGGATTTGGTGGCAGCACATGATACGTACCTAATCACTTCAGAATCCTCCATGGAAGACACGTGGAAACTGCAGGTGCTTCAGTGTAACCAGACAACTGACACCTCAATGCTCCTCCCTTTACCTAAGCAACAGACAGAAGAGATGAGTTCAATGAGCAAGAAAATTGGGCAGCTATGATAAAGTCTTTTGATTAGAATGCATATTATGATTCTAAAACAAATGTAATAGCTTTGCTGCTGCTTATTGTGCGAGGTAACTAGAGCAACTTTCTGTCACGTGATTTTCTGAGTAGCAAATGCAGGGAGTTTATCTGATATGCTGCTAAAAAAATCAATTTAAATTCACAAGGGAGTTCTATGTGCTTGCTAGAGTAAAGACACCAGAAAAATAGCTCTAATCCATGCTGCTAAACGTACTGGATGACACACTTTCTGCTGTGGTGAATATTTTAGGTGGAACAGATTTATACTGTTGAACACCCAGTCAGTCGACTTATTGGTAGCGGGTACTCTTATGAGGCATGTTCAAGACTTGTCTCCAAGTCACAAAAAAAAAAAACTTGCTGGCTCTTTCATATCTCAAGGTAACATTGTATGCCCTGAGCAATCCAGGACAGATGAGAGGTTGGAATGCGCACGCTTAGGCTTCTTTAACCAGATTAAGGTCCTTTACAGCAATATAAATGGGGAAAGTGCTGTTTTGTGGCTCCTCATTTGGAAACGAGGTCGATGGAAGTGTTGAGTAGTATTCTGACGCAGGCAAATTTGTTCCTGCCCAATGATAGAAATGTGGTCATTATGGAAAGGATTAAGACTATTTGGACAGTGCTTGAATTCCTAACCTAAATACTCTGAATAACTCCCTGGAGGCTCTTCTTTCATCATAAGGCCTTCTATTTAGACTGCAATTATTTCCCAAAGTTAAGTGGTTTGAATACTTTCACTATTGGGACTTTTCAGTAGGAAAAGTGGGCACACAGTGGTTAGATAACAGCATAACAAAGATTTTGTGACACTTATTAGCACTTAAAGTGATAGAGTTAAGAGCTGACCATGAACTCCAGACCTCTAAATTAGTTTATAAAGCTATTCTATGCTTTTTAGGTATCTTTTTTTTCGTGGAGTTCTGCTGTGATTATACAAATTTATCACAATAGCATTAAAAAGTTCCAAACACCAGAAAACTCACATGACAGCAGCACAAGGCAGCTGCATTAAAATCACAGCCAGAACAATAAGAAAATTTCTTCAAAATGAAAAACCTGTTTGCGTTATTCTCTGAAGAAGCACTCGGTAGGAACATTTGTTAAGAACAAGGTTTCAGGTGCCGAGTTCTGAAAGTTAAACCGTGAGAGGCAAGGAGTACACTTTTCATTAACGTGTGTTTTAGCCTTGCATGGTTGTTTAGATTTTTTTTTTTTTTTTGGTAACATAGACATGCGATTTGACCTTTTCCTAATAATAGTAATGACATTTAATCTGAAAGTATGAACAAATAGACAGCTCTCCAAGTAATGTAAATTCACACATTCTTTTGAAGTCAATGGAGATCCTTTGATTTACATTGGCCAAGGAAATATTCCAGACAGTCAGGTTGTTCTTTGCGTCCTTATGGCAGTAAAATGCTCGTCCCTGCCAAAACAGAGAAGTTCCCGTGCGAGTGCTTAACTCTCCTTACTTTAATAGTGATTGAGCAAAATCCTTAAATACATTTGCATTTTTGATATCTCACGGAATTGTTACCTAGCTATCATAGACTGAAATTTTCAGTGATTTATGTATTTACATAAAATCTGATGATAGCATTGCTGTTCTAAATAATTATACAAATTGAGTTTCTTCTGAGACTAGTATGTCTTCATAAGTTGATAAGCTGAATAATAAAAACGGAGATTTAAAAACTGCTGATGCTGTTCTTTAGATTGTGCTATTACTTACTACATTTAGTAGCTTTTTACAGAAGTCATTTGTGATTTATGCTTTATGAAAAATTATTAAAGGATCAGGCTTTTAAATATATCAGGGTTTATTGGCACTCAAAAATAAGAATTTCATATATAAAATAACATTATAGTTTGGCAGGTTTTGAGAGCCATTTTTATAACCCGGTATCAATTAAATTAGTCTAAAGTAAGTGAAGTATAAAGCAATCTTTCTCCGCATCGTTACCTTCAGAGATCCCCAAACTTAAAACAAGAAGCCTTGATTTTATTCTCGCTTACCACATTTTTTCACTGATTGTAACTCTAACTTGGTAAAGCTTCTTACTATTTACCTGAGTATAACTGAAAGATGAATCAGACCCAGAGGGTAGAAAAAGAATTACCGGTAAAATGTGACAGGTAATTGAACATGAAATTTTTCACTTCTAGGCTTAATCATTTATATTCCAGTGATGTATCTAGGCTGGTGTTCGTGAAGGCTCTGTGTTAAACAGAAGGTGAAGGCAGACAGCCTGATTTCTCCAGGTAACAAAAGTTGTAACTGCAGTGTAGTTCATAGCTGATGTGAANTTTTCACTTCTAGGCTTAATCATTTATATTCCAGTGATGTATCTAGGCTGGTGTTCGTGAAGGCTCTGTGTTAAACAGAAGGTGAAGGCAGACAGCCTGATTTCTCCAGGTAACAAAAGTTGTAACTGCAGTGTAGTTCATAGCCGATGTGAAACAGCTGCTACTCAAAGTCATCTAGAGCAAAAAAACCGCTAATATTTATGTTGGCCCTAGTATGAATCTCGCACGGACCCTTGTAATTTGGGCTCCTGTGCATCAGTAGTTTGTCTATGAAGCTCAAAGTCCAGAAAGAACTCGGTTCATATCTTTACTCAGATGTTTACAGTACCTATTTTAGCAACTCTTAAGTGCAGTTGTACTGTAAAATGCAGATATTAAAAATATTGCCTCACTGAAGAGACCTCTTCTATATATTTGAGATTGACAGCCTTTTGTGAACACAACTGGTATCTCTAGCTTTAAATTATGAGAGAATTACAGCTGATACAGATGTGTCCATGCAGTTTTAAAGAACTCTAACACGTTCGTATATTAATATTTTCTGTCAGGATAGTCAAAGAAAAATTATCTTTCTTCCAATATCAAGTCTTTTTGATTGGTTGTAGTCATGCTTTGTCAGGTATTGCCCATTCCCTGATGTTTTATGCTCACTAGCTTTTCCTAGGAGTACACATACCATATTGTCTTCCCAATCCTAATGAGCCTTAGACTGTTTCAGAAAACGCAGTACTGAGAGAAAAGAGATAACAAATAGCAAGTGAAAAAAAGAAAGCATGAGGTCAAAGTGAGCCTAAGAAGGCATGTGGGAGGAAGAGGCTCAGAGTAATGTGTAAGGGAAAAAATCCTAGAATTTGGAATCTATACTGGAATTTCTGGCCAAAACAATGCTTTAAGAAAATCTGTATCTATGGTATCATTCTGAGAGGCCTTTGATTTTTTCTTACTTTATTTACTGTTTTGGAATGAAGAAAGTGGAATAAAAGAGGAGAATAATACGCACAAGTAAGTTTCTGTACGTCAAAGTAACCAACACGGGTGAGATATTTCAGTAGAAGCTGAGAGAGAATACTGTATTACACAAGTGTGACAGAGTGATCCCATGGAAGAAAGAAAATAACTTTCTATTCATTTCTCTGAATTTTACTGTTATGCCTGCACAACCCTGAATCTGTTTTTTTCTGCATGAGCAATGCAATACCGTTGTTAACTGTATGAACACATGCTCAGCAAAGGCCACTGTGAACATTAGTACTTGATCATATCAAGTATTTTACTTTATCTCCCAGTTTTAATTTTGCAGCGGAACAGAATCCTACAATGCCTCGACACATTATGAATCTTTTCTAAGAGCTATTTAATGTCTTGGTATCTGAGTGCTGTAAGACAAAAAGCTTATCTGTTCTGTTCAGGCAGAAGGTAGAAAAGAATGATTTAGGTTTTGTATGACTAGAAAAGAAATCCTAGTGGATGGCTTTATCTGAGGGTTGTTTAACACATTCCCCTGAACACTGGCAGTCTGATCTCTTCTGGAAAAATTCTGCTCGTTTGGGGCATTGCTTTGTTTCTGATGCCCAACGTGAATGTGGGTGTTCTCAGCTGCTTCTCACAGAGACTGCCTGCCTGGCAGCGCCGTGAGAGGAGAGGCATGCTGATTCCATGCTGCGCCCTGCAAGCTTGCCTTGAGGAAGCAAAGTGTTTTATGGGTGCAGTGGATCAATGCATCTGACAATCAGCTGAAACTATACTAAGAATGTGTAATACTGATTTCTGGGTACTTTAATTGATAACATTAATATTTACATTGTGGGCTCTCACAAAACAAAGGGCTTCACATAAATTATATCTCGGAACTGTCAGTCTTACTGATAGTCATGATTTTTGAAGAATAACATTCCATCACCGAACTTTCTCAAGGACTAAAAGTTCTTTTTTTAATTTTATGGAACAATTAACATATCAATAAGTAAATCAAAAATATATTGTCTTAGCACGATGCCAAGAGACACAGCTTTGCCTAACAGTGGTATTTAACAGACCGGCGTTTGAGATAATGAGCTACTCTCCCATTGTTCATGTAATCTGAATAATACGTCATCATAATTTAAGCTTTCTGCAGTTTAAATTTATACTTGAATTTACAAATCAGATAAGGCCCCTGTTGCTATCTGTGTTGCTTCTGGTTTGACTTACATTACTTTAATAAACTGATCAGACTTAGACACCAAATTCTTTGCTCTATAAACCTGTGCACATAATGTCCTTTAAGTGCAGATCAATGTCTGTTCCATTTCTCAGATATGTGCATTTCAAAAATACCTCTCAGCTGTCAGCTCACCTTCACCAAGGCAGACTTCTCTGAATGCCTCATATATCCCAGGCAGACTGTGAAACTGAACCTCTAAATCAAAAGACAAAAGGAGATGGATTAATCAATAAGGATGCTTTCATTTTCTCTATTTTTTCCCCAGGCTGAATCCCCAGACATAACAATCAAATCAGTCTAGTCTAAGCTGTACTAAAGCCTATAAAGGTTACTGGACAAAGATTCTCTTTTTCACACAGACAAGACAGTAGTGTTTTTTCTCCTTTTCTCTCTCTGTCTCTTTCTTTCTTTAAGCAGACTTGATTTTGGACTTCCACTTACAGAAGCAAATAATGCAACACTCCCCCCCCTTATTTTTTTTCTAAATATCTGCTGCTTTCAATATGCTGCTATTTCTATCACAATGTTAGAATAAGACTTTACAGACTATATAAAATTATTTACTCATTGTTTAACAAGACTTGTTTTGGGAGGATGAGAAGCCCAGTGATTCTAAAAAACATGGCACATTCAAGCTTTTAAATAATATCACTCACATTTAAGTACTGGCAGAAAATTACGAACTACAAGTGACCTTCTGTGCATTGAAATTGTCCTTGCACATGTTCTCAAAAATTTATCTGAAGTATATGAACTGATTATTTGCTTATTAACTAAATTTAACAGCACATGCAAGACTGAGTTTCTGAGTAAAGCTTTCTTATTAGTATAATTTTCCCTTTTAACTGTGAATGGAGCCAAATAACCTTAACATTCCAGATGCCATTTTCCTAGCTAGTTTTAGTGTTCCTGATGGATCTACCCTTAACCATGGCTGCTTTTGGCCTACCACAAGATATGAAAACTATTTACAAAATAGAATATTTGAACAAATTGATGAAAATGATGCTTAAAGGTGGTCCTGTTGATAAAGCATATTGGGAAAGCCAATAAACTTAGATAAATTCCCTTACCAATGTCAGACATTATGAGAGGGGGTACTTCAGAATAGAAATTTCTGAGAGAAGCAGCACAGTGGAGTGGCAGGAGGATGATTAATGAATCAAAGAGGCAAGAGTATGTCAGAAGATAAGAGGAACGTGTGGTTCCCAGAGTTAGCTCTGTACACGTTTGGTGTGTGAGCCTCCTGTTTTGTGGGTGTTGGTTTCTTACCTCTTATTTCCATCTGCTGCTTCTCATGATATTAAAAACAGCTATGCCAACTTAAATGACCAGAAAACGCGTTCAAAACAAATAAAATTAAATATTTTTTTGCATAGCTAGTAACTAGTGAAACTCCTTGCTAGGGAGTGTTATAGATGCCAAAAATGTTAATGAGTTCTGGAAACTGAGACTTGAGGAGGAATCACTGATCAAGAGACATTAAGCAAAGATGAGATACAGCCTGCAGGTCAGGAGCTCTGTAATGGGCAGAGCCCTGCAAGCTGAGAGGGGAACTGGTGGGAGGCAGGGTGGAAGTATTCCTCAATATTTTTTCCCTAAATATCCAGGACTAGACAAACATTTGGCCTGCCTCACTACCACTGTGCTTAGCTTAAGCTCTCTTCCTTTCTGAATGTAAATCAAGAAGGAAAGCGAATAGAGTCCCTTTCTTGCTTTAATCTGTTTTAATGAAATAACATGTAGTGTGGAACTGCACACTGTTTTCTTTTTTAATAAAAATAGTTCAACTTGTTCAGATAGCATCTAAAGATCTCGTTTCCTTTGGTTAACACAGACACGTACATTTACGTACTGTCTACCCCAAAGAGTTCGCTGTGTAAAGCAAGATAGAACAAACAGCTGCAATAAAGAGAAGTGAGAATAAGGAATATGTTTTATAATACTGGAACCATGATCTAAGCGAGTGAACATTTCCTGTCTGAATCATATAATATTTGTTTGATTTTTGTCTCCTCAGAATAACTATCCACCATACTTGAGTGCCAATCAGTGCAGAGTTTTGGCCAGGTTTACTCTAGAAACCCAATGGAAGAAAACTGAGGGAAGTGGAAGTGCTTTAATCAAAGTGCTGTGTAGGCTGGCATCTCTGGTGAGGGCAGGATTAAACCAACAAAACTGGCAGCTAGAAGAGGACTTCTTTCTTTTTCTCTTTTGTGGGATTGGCAATGAACATGGAACCCTAGAGTGCCGTTTCATTGAGTCAGATTTCATGTCTTTAGGCAGTGAATTAATTTAACAAGTCTATGGGAAAACTGTTTGAGAGTTAGCAATTTCTTCATAAAAGGGAATCCTGATAACTTTTATGTATTTTAAGTGGTATGAGAGATTTCTTATGAATATAGTTCCAGAAGTTGGTGGTGTATTATACGAGCACCAGCACTGAAACTTTTCCCTGTTTCAATTTAGGCACTTAATCATAATATAGTATCTCCCACTGCTATACTTACCTACTCTTCCCACCAATACTAACTCTCTTCTTCTAATTTAGTCAAAGCCTAAGACACTCAATTAGGAACTGGCATTATGGATTTGTCGAATAAGTTCTGTTAATTATCTTTTATGGACCAGTATGCTAGAACATTTACTTTAAGTACTCTAAAAGCATTTAATAGTATACTTAAATTATTCTAATAGTTTGCTAACTATGTTGTATGTTCTTAGGAGATGCAATTAGAAAATTATATAACATTGCATCTGTCATGGAAAAGCACGTAATTCTATTGTTATACCTTTCCTATGTCAGATGCCATACTAATTACATCATTTGACAATTGCTAACTATAACGGATAACAGACATCCAAGTCATGTAATCTCTATCGTGAGTAAGATGGCGTTACATAATTGTCAAATGGCCAATGGGAAGTAAAAATAATGTACTGATTAGAATTACTAATCTTAATTATATATTTACAGCTTTATTAAATATACAAAGATAAAATTTCCCCAAATATCTAAGAGGCTTAGGATGTAGATCCAATAATTTAAAAAAAAAATCTTTAGATGGAAATATTGTCCCAAGATAGATAAAACCAAACTGTATTCTAAGAAGTTTCCATTCAGTGTCTGCCTAATCTGAAGGTACCAAAATCTATATTTTTTTTTTCCTTTTTAACTTAAAAATTCCTTTTGGGTTCTACTACCATGCAAGCCAGGGATGCTTATATCTAAAGCATGTAAATTCTCTAGTTGTTTGTCTTCCATCCCCATAAAAAGTTAAAAAAAACCACCAGATCTGGGCTCAGTGACTGCTTTTTGGTCATAGTGTTCCTTTTCTATACAGTGTCTCCTGGGATGGGCTCAATGTTAAAAGAGCCACTTCGTCATATTTCTTCATTTTGAATGTACTTTCAGGAGCTCTGGCTAGAGCCTTGTGTTTTTCTCACTTTTCAGAGTGCCCACCACACGTGTTAGGGTTTATCTGCAGTCAGATGACAGATGGAGTGACAGTCCAACTGTCTGTTCTTGAAATTACGACATCAGGCAACTAGGGTGATCCAAAATCCTTATGTCCATAGTTGTTAGGTAAATGGGATTTGTATATAACCTCTAGAACTTGCCTCCGAAGGACGTATAAATGGCTGAAACTTGTCTTGAGTGTGACCTGGGACTCAGCTTGTTCCAGGAGTGTTTTGTCACGGTCAGTGTGCACAGTTTCCTGTTGACAAGGAGAGCTGTGATCTGGTAGCAGTTCTCTCATCCTCCAGGGAAAGTGATGTTTAGGTCACTGTCTTCTGCTCTGCACTACACTTTTGATTCAAAGTCTTGCATTGTGGAAATGTTTTAGAATCAGTCTGATGAAATTTCTGTATACTTGCAGAGACACACAGTGTTCAACAACCGGTTCTTCTGGTTAGTATTGTTGAGGCTAAGAAAGGAACGAAGGACACTACCTGGTGACAGCCTTTAACTGTGGAGTGGAAAAAAATATAGCTTCATTTCTACTACTGTAAGATTTTTAAAAATGCATTGGTCATTGCTAATGATGTCATAATATTTTATTATAGGTTACTTACGAAATTGCTGGTGCAATAGAAAAAAATAAAGATTCCCTTTCACAAAATCTCGTATTTGTAATGAAAAGTAAGTAAATGGTTTTGTGGTTGCTGTTGTTCTTAGAAGTCAAGATATTATGACTCGACATTAATTTTTGTTTTAGTTTTAAGGTAAATTTATATATATTTTATTTCCAGTTAAAAAGTCACCCTCATCTTTTTGAAGTATGTATGCATTGTTTGAAATTTGCTCTAATTTAGAAAGGTTTTAGTATTCATTAGTGTGAAGCATCTTCATCATGTGATGTGATGTAAAGAACAAGAAGGTAGAGTGTGATAGATGAGTATGACTTAAAGAAATCTTTCAGTATGAATTAAAACAAAAATAAATGCCAGAAAACAAAGAAAGGAAATAAGGCTCCGAAAATCATAGAAACTGCACTGGGATGCACTTCACTGCTTGAGTACCTTTCTAAAAGCAGGCACTTGTAGGCGTTCTTATGTTTTTCAATGAATAGATACAAATATCCTTTGAAACACAAAATTAAATACTTTCCATGTGCATACTGTATAATTATGACTAGTAATAATACATCTCAGTTTATTCATTAATGATTCATAATTAGATAATTTAAAACTTCTATCATTTACCATTTCTGTGAAGAAAAATAAAACGTTTTCCCCAGGGAAGTGTCAGTGTATCCGCAGATGTTATTGGTCTTTTCTCCAGCCACTGTAAAGTCTTTCACTTAATATCTTATACAGTTACATTTCTTTCCATAGAAATAGAGGTCTTCAGAGGTCATATTTATCTTCCCAATCAACCCTGCTGTTACAATGTATTGTTTCTTAGCAATTTTACATGAAATTAGGTAAACTCTCTAGTAAAATAATTGATGCATTTTAAAGGCAAACGGTGTACGTTAAGGGTGAATAAAGAGATGGAAGAATTTATCTTGAATATAATACTATTGATTGTAGTTCTAGAGGCATTCCAGTTCTAACTACTTGGAATTTACATGATAATCTGTCAAACAGCATAAGAAGGTATGGCAACTTCCAGTATGTTCTACAAGAGAGAGCATTTGTCCGTTCTCTCACATATTCTCCTTTTGCACTTTCGTTGCTATTTTGTGTAATCAGCTATGCAACTGTTAAAAGGGAAGAATGGAGGATTGAATTACGTATAAAATGTTTGATATGCTGAGAGTGAGTGTAGATATAATGAAGAAGTCATGATAATAACAATTATAACTGATGAAAAAATTCTGAAGGCCATGTATTTAAAAGCATGTAAGCCATTTAAGGGCTACGTTCCTTCTTTTTTAAGTGACTTAAGTTTAAAACATATTGCTTGTCAGTGACATATTTCCTTTAGGGTCAGTTTCGTAAGTCATGTAGACGTATACCTTAAGTGCACGCTTCCTTTGATTTTCATCGAATTTAGTTTCCTTAATCAAAACTTTCAAACATGCTAACAACATTATAGTGATTTGAATATATCTGTAAGAATGTGGAACATAGGTGTCCGACAAATAAATCTGGAGAGACTATTGACATAAGTTTTATCTGTTTTAATTTGAAGGACATAATTTTAATGCCTTTCCTAACGCTGCTTACTACATTTATCCATATTTTTAAAGTATGGAGTTTTACTATGTCCACTGATCGTGCTGAAATGGTTTTGAGCGTCTGCTTTACTATCTTCCTCATAATTTTATTATTCCTGTTAATTAAGGAATAGTATTCTCCACAGAAAAAGGGGAACAAATCTATTGCATTTAAGCATCTAGTAATATACCTTTAGACAGTTAATAAAGAGCAGACTGAGGATTTCTACCAGCTATGCTAAAATTAATAACATTATTTACGAAGCTTGTCCCATTCATCTTTCTGCGTTTTGTTTGTTTTAGTCACATGATGGGTGTGATCATAATGCAAAGTTTTTAGTTCTTAAAAAAAAATAAATTAAGAATGCATCACATGACAGGTTTTAATGTTTATGGATGCTGTGACAGTACAAGCAGCATGTAATTCCCACTTTCATCTTAAAAAGCCCATGACCGTGATCTCATAAAGGATAATATTGCATCTATCTGTCTTAAAACTCAGAATTTTATTTTTAAAAGCAGTTCTTGGAAGTGTATTTGTTCTGTGTTAATTATCACCACTGCATCAAATATATGTATGGCATTTTCTTTTTCTGTAAATGTTTGTAAGCATGGTCGTGACGTAGAGAAATGTGAACACAGCTTGCTACAGTTCTGCCCTTCACATTGCCTTTTTTTTTTCATCCTTTCCCATATTGTATTTTATATAATTCTTTTTCTTTGGTGCAGTGAGTGTCTATAATTTATTCCTGTCAAGTGCGTTGATCATTTCTAAATACTACATGTTAAGTAAATGTTGTGCAGAATGCATCTCTCATATAGCTTTAATAGGTGGATAAATTGGGAGTCTGTAATGGAACAAAACTCAGAGGTGTTTATCACGTAAGTAATTCAGTTTAGACAGATTACAGTCTGAAAGGTTTTGTTTTCTGACTTGTTTTGTTCAGCACAAGACCTGAATGTGTTTCAAAATAGTGTTACTGGTGGCTGACATCCTCAGATATTGAATGCTCTTTGATAACCAGCATAATGTAATAGTTTATTGGTTTGTCCACTCGTTTTAAGTTTACTTATTTAATTCTATCATCTCCTACGGTATGTCTTTTTACTTCCAAATACAATATATATAATTTGCTAGCCTGTATTTTATCTTCATGCATTAATTTCTTCTTTTTTTCCCAGCCAGTGAAAATGTAGTCATTAACCAATTGTTCCAGTCCAAGCTGACACAAACTGGATCACTTCTTCCTCCATATCAATCCCTTAAAATCAAAGGATGTAAAGCAGCTTTGCTGAGTAAAAAACCATCAGTAGCCTGTGCAGGTGGAGAAGCAAAGAAATATATTGAGCTGAGCAAGGTAAGAATTTAGGACTCTTTCTGCTGTTTGCTCCCTGAAGATTTTTCTCAGTTACTTTCTCATTTCTGAAAGCTGCTTGTTCTCTGCTTCATTCTCTGTAGTCATTAACTATTACAACAATCTAGTACTATTAACTATTAAAACAATAAACACTAAAGCAATAGTGAGAACTAACAGGTTATAATTTACTAACACTAATAATGCTGATTCAAGAAACCTCTTTCTCGGACTCTCCGAGCAGAAGGTTCAGCAAGATGGTGTGGTCCCTTCAAGCCTGAATTAATCCATGATTTTGTGGTTCCAGGGCTTAGCAGTGGATGCAATGTTATAGATTTTTGGCTGTATAGGAACACTTCTTTATTTCATCTCCTTGGCTGACTTTATGATGAATAGTTAAGTAAATTAAGACATAGGAGGTGCAAAAATAAAACCTCAATGTCTTTATTGTGTTAACCTGCGAAGATTTCTGGTTTGCAAAAGATAGTTTGTGTGGTTTTGTGTGAAGATCAACGCTGTACATTTTGGAAAACATTGTTATTTTAAACAGGCACTTGCATGTAAATTTTCCCAGTCAATTGAAATCAAATCAAACTCTCTCTGTTTCTGAACTTGCTTCTTTTTCTGCTAGCTAAGTCACTAAAAAAAATTTTAAAAAAACCCCAAAAACCCAAAGGGAGGGAAACTTGGGAGCCTACCAGAAAAGGAGTTGTTCATGTCACATGGAACATCTCTCTTTTGAGGAGAAATAACATGATTTACTGAGTCCGTTCTTGATAGAGTTTTGGAATTCCTCCTTCTAGAAAAGAAGCAAGCGGTTCTCACAATACATCAGCTGCCTCGCCAGTCATCTTGAATCTTATGACTCTATTTTTGGCTTACAGCTGCATAAAATTGATTCTGTTATGGGATTAAGGAGCCTGCTCTCATGTGTCATTGTGGAAGGCTTTTTGCAAGCACATCCATAAAACAGCAATGAGACTTTCCTGATAGCCTCCCTGCTGACAGTAGCATAATTCCTGTCTACTGTTCTTGTCAGTAATCTCAGTGGAAAAACTTAAGTTGAAGTGAATGGTGTTGGTTTAAGGCTATATTTAGCAAACAGCTGAGGCATCACAAGGTGCCTTTAGGTGCCTTTCCACTATAGTAACAGCTTCCTAGAAGAAGCTTCCTAAGGCTGTGAAAAAGATCCTAGTTCCATACATGGAAGGAAGCATGAAAAGCATGTCTAAGTTAGAAGCCTAATCAAGCCAGGGGGAAACACCACACAGCTGGGATCTCTGAAACGATGAGGTTTTTGACCAGTCCCGAATAACTTTTAACCTGGAGTTACTCTCTTGAGAGATGGAAGACATACTCAAATTCCTTTGGGAAGCGTGATAAGTCAGAAATTCCAGATTCAGTGAGAATGCTCTAAACTTTTAGGTATTAGATGGAAGGTGGGAAGAACTTCATCCTTCATCTGCCCACAGAGACAAGGATGGCTTGACTTCTCAAAGGTAGGCTTTGAGAAGAACTGCGCAGGTGAGACAGAACACCACTTAGTTTGTAGATACTAAGTTGGCCTAATTTGAGCAAGGTACTGTGCTGCCCTGCAGGACAGAAGCAGAACTTTAGGTATCTAAGCTGTTCCAGTGGCAAAAAAGAGACACTTGTTATTTTGGAATAGGCACCTGATGCAGCAGCTGGAAGTAGGTAAGTGCTTAAATTCTTTTGCTGATCAAGCCCACGTCTATAACTGTGCTGTCCGAAATGATATCTTCCCATTTCCAGTATAGCCTTGAAAATCCACTGTGATGAACCAGAATAATGTTGGGTTTGTTCTTATTGTAATTGGAAATGCAGTGTAAGGGGCATTTTCTTATCAGCTCAGAATTACAATGTCTATATGTTGGAAAATCATAACCACTGTAATTTTATTGGAGCTTATCCTGAGGGTAAAGGCAATAAAGAGAAAAAAAAATAAAGGAGGGGGTGGAGAAAGAGGGACATTAAGGCAAGAATTATCAAGCAGAGATTGGCATTCCTTTTATATCTGAAATTTGAGTTGTAACATACATCATACTGTAGCACATACAGTGTACTGTACTACTGTGTAGTAGTCATCTAGACTCCACCATATCCAGGGAAGAGAAGCAGACACTTTCAGAGGTCAGATAGGAGTTTGTTGTGATTCCTCTGCCCTTTCAGCTTGTCATCTGCAATCCCAGCTACTTGCTAGGTTAGATAATTGTAGATGTCTCTGTGTATGGCCATGTATCTACCTGTTTACCTTTCTGTGAATGATTGTCTCCTTGATTTTGAGCATGCTGTCACAGGTAAGGGTGGTCTGCCTCTTTGAACTCACCACTCTACTTGTAATAGAGTCCAATAGAACAGCACATCCATCCTAAGATAGACATGAAAAGGTCTAACAGCTGTCCGGAATTTTGGAGCACATAAGGAGTCATAGGAATTTGCGGATGCTGGCTCAAGTCTCTGTGCCTTATCAATACTGTCTCTCCTTTTCAAATAATATAGAATATCTCTTCATTAATACTCTCACCTCTCTTTTGCTCACATCAGCTCTTGCTCCTTTGTTTTTCTGTACTCTTTTCCTTGTGCATACTTTGGCCCTGTTGCCTTCCCCTCGCTTCCTTTGGAAGAATCAGTGGGTTTCAGAGTTCATGCAGCAGAAGTCTGGTCACGTGAATGCACATCACTAACAGAAGGCTTTTCTTTCCGTTGGCTTTACATTGTTTCTCTTTATGAACTCTGTTAGTTGAAGAACTCTTTTACTGCAAAGCTTTTGGTATGTCTTCTGATTAAAGCTTTAAAATATTCTGCTAGTAAAGAGATTTTTTAGGAGAAAGTTTTAGCTTCTTAACAGAGATTATGTAGTTACTTTTTTTTTTTTCTGTAGATTAGAGGTACAAGATTTTCCGACGTAAAGCTGTTTGTTAGAGAGTAATAGAGAAGTACAGCTTTGGTGATGTAGTCTCGTTCCTTAGCCCATAGCTGAAGATGTCCAGGTTTGGAGAGTTTGAATTAAATTCATCTTTTGTCGTTGCCTTGTTTCCTTTCTTTTCTCTCCCTCATTCTGAACCAAATGCTTCTTTTCCATGGGAAGAAGTATGCAACACAGGACAGCAGACAGGAACTTTAGCATCCAAAGCATTGTTCCTGGCCTTTCCACTAACTCAGGAAATGGTCTTGAACTAGTGACTTAATCTGTTGGGAAGAAGGGGTGAGTGCATTATCTGTCAAGTGGAGAAAACTATTTTAGTTATATTCCTCAATCATTTTGTAAACTTCAACTAAGAAATGTTGTTGGCATGCTAGTGGTTCTTTTTATGAGAAGACCTGGAGCAAGCAGATCTCTTTTACTTTTCTGTTTTGAAACTGGGGATGAATTTGCCTTTAGGATCTTATTGCATCCTGCTAAGTGAGATTTGAAATGAAAAAGAGCTCCAAAATTTAGCATAGTGAGTAGAGAATTGCTTGCACTGCAATATTTTTAATGGAGTTTGGCTTGAATGGGACAAGCTAAGGAAATGTACGTTTCTTTGACGCAACTGCAAAAAGGCAGGGGTAGGCCAAAACATGCTGACTTGATAGAAAGGGAGTTTTATGGGCTACGTGGACAGGAGAAAGGCAATGAAAAAAAGTCAGAGGTAAAAACACTGTCATTGATACAGAGGTTTGAATCTAAGAGCTTGGCCAAATCCTGGAACGCAATAATTTTGCCAGCCTTCCTGTAGAAAGTTGAACAAAAAAAATCTAATTTCTGGGACCATTTTTAGGATGATTAATTCCATTTTAGTCTCAAAGATAGGAGGTAGAACAGTAAAAAATAAATGTGTTCCCTACTCCCAACTCTGATTTATAGGATAACATTTGTTCTAACGAGATATGAAGTTATTGGTAGTTTATGTCTATAATGGGTGAAAACAGGTTAAAAAAAAAGACAAAAAGGTTAACTGCATTCATTTGTGCAGGAAGAAAGGAGAAGGGTTTTTTTTAATATTAATGTTACTGGTTTGCGGTCAAGGATTTTTTAAGGATCTGTGCTTACATTTACTCACTTAAGCATCTGCCAAAGACATAAGGAACTTTTTCAGAGAGTTACAGAATTATGCTACTTATAGGCAGACTGTATGGAATAGTAACTGCACAAGTCCTGCTTCTGCAATAGAGTTCCAAATCATATTGCTTTACCCAGTTATTTGGAAAAGGTGTTTTATCTTTCCAATGGTATAAAGCTGCTTTTGAAATCAAAACTTTCTTACTAGTTATGGTTCTGCAGATACTTGAGGGTATTTAGCCACTTTCCCAATTCTTTCTGAAACTCAAATCATTGTGTATGACATACTATTTGTATAAATGTTTGCCTTTGTTAGTAAATTGCATGACAATGAAAACGAAGGTTCACTGCCCGTCCTGAGATAAAGGTATTGTGTGTGTGCTTTTTCTCCCCCACAGCTGTTGAAAAAGAAAGGAACATCCTCATTTCTTCAGAGACTGGAACGAGGAGGCCCAACCACTGTGGCAATACAGCTCAGGGTTAGTGAACATCTTCTGGACAGAAATTTGAAAAAAAAAAACCCAAACAGTTTAGAGGCAGAATTAGACTCTATCGACTGCAGTGGAAGAAAGAAAAATCATATGCTTGAGAAAGCCACTTGCACGGCCAGGTCAAGCCTTTTGAGAAAATGATGTTAAAAGTTTAGGCAGAACATACATGTTGCGCAATTGCCTTTGCTGCACGATAATGATTGATAACTGGTTTTTTCCACACAGAACTCTCTCACAGATGTTATTGGGAAGCTGCAGAACTGCACACCACATTCTGTTCATTGTATAAAGCCTAATAACTCCAAGTTGCCAGATACTTTCGACAATTTTTATGTGTCTGCTCAACTGCAGTATATTGGTGTCCTAGACATGGTCAAAATCATACGACATGGATATCCAATACGTCTCTCTTTCACAGACTTCTTGTCAAGGTAAATTCTTTTGAGTTTCATAAAAACTTTTTCTTACCTACAGTACAAAGCCTTCTGTCATGTTCTGGTAGTGCTTGCAGTGTTGTTTTCCTGACGAGCCTTTCAGATGTTCTTCAGAGAAAAATCTTGTCTGCCAGCGAGGAGTGTAGGCTCGTTATTTTTTAACTGAAGGAACAATGAACTTTGTGGATATATATTTATAAAGATTATCAGCAAAATATATTAAATTTAAAATTAATAAAATAATTATACTTTTGTAATTTATGCTGTTTATATTATAAAAACCAAAATATTGTGTGGTATGTCCAGGTAATTAAAAAGCAGAAGGAGAAATAGTTTAATTTTTCAAGTTTATTGGTGTAGGTGTCATGGGTTCAGTATTTGTATTTCATATGCTAGGATTTGTTTCTGCATGGTGATGAGTTATTAATGCTCATATCACAACTCCATTTTTTATTATTGTTGTTAGAAATAAGTAAAATTTTGAATTAATGTGAAAAGACAAAAATATACATGTCACTGCTTCTAGCTGACGGCAAACTCTTTTCCCCCATCCCCCATTCAGTTTTGGGGTTTTGGCTCACTTGCTTACATTCTCAAACGCTTCAGCAAAGAGAGTGCACCGTCTTGTCCAAGGGATGTTCGTTTAGCAGCCTCATGCACTCAACACATGTTCCTCCTCTCTGCATGTTCTACTCCTTGACAGATAAATCGAACAGTCATGATCTGGCCTATGTATTATTTTGCTTCTGAAAAACAGCATGGGAATATCAGCCACTTACACACATCTAAACTTTCAGTTGCCTTTTTGAAAAAAGTTGTGGGTGTTAGATTACTGCTTTGGACAGGATCATGTCCTCTCCGGCAATTCTGTAAATATTCCAAAAATGCAGGAGTATAGAAGTTTATAATCTCATGTATTTCAAAAGTAAGCCATCTCTGTCCTACCACAATATACATCCTGCAGCGCTGATCCAGAAGTGCAGGCTGGTTGAGGAGAAGACATAAGTAATGGGAGATTTGGAAAAGCAGACTGCTTTCGTATTCAGAAGCGGTAGGGGAAATCTCTATATAGGCATTTCTATACTACTGAATTGAATACTTCAAGTGACTATTACATGAGCACAAACCCACAATCTTTTCTACTTTTAAATCCTTACAATTGTTCCTGGCAGGGATTTGGTCCTTGCCACCTAGCTTTTCTCACTGCAATTCCCAGATACAGGTTAGGGGTTAGCCCAGGCCTCAGACCATTCCTGGTGGGTAGTTTGGAGGTAGCTGCTCTCTTTTGGAGGATAGAAGAGTAACCATATGTACAAAGGCCATTTTATTCAGTTGGCTTCAGTGCCAGAGAATGGTACCATGCATGTTCACTATAGCAGTGTAGGCATGAGTCCAGCGTGTTGTCTTTTTTGAAGAAACTTTATTTTTAGATATCACTAAAAGAATATTCAAATATTCAAATATAAAAGAAGATTCAAATATGATTTCAATCTTTTTCTTCCACTCCTTCAATTACATCCCAAAGACAAATTTTTACCTAAAAGTCTAGAGGACGTCTGGTGTCTCACAATAAATATTTATTTGCAGTAATCACAGTAAAACAAGAATAGCAGCATGTTGACTACAAATATGATGCTAGTAACATTTATGCTATTGTTTTAAAGTGCTCTACGTTTGTTACTGTCCATCTTATCCCTTTTCCTTCACAGTAAGTTTATCTTTATAGTTTCTTTGCAGCTGAGCTGCTGTCTTTTTAACTTTTTGCGTAATGAAATGTGCCTACACCTTAATTTTTTCTTCAATATTTTGTAAGAAATGAAAATATAAGTAATTTTTGCTTTATTCTGTCATATTGTACTGTGTCCTTGTTTGCAAATGCTAAATATTAGTAAGGACTCTTGAATTTCACGCAGATTTTTCTCTTTTGAAGAGGAGAGTTTCCTCCTCATTTCAGTCATGCTAACTAGCAGTTTGACTGTTTGGCCCCAGAGGGTGAGAAACAGACCTGCAGACGTAAAACAGACCTACATGTAGGTAGATGTAAACCACAAGATGCCCTGCTATACTGATACAATTGATACGTGTGACCCTAAGAACTGTCAATCCAAGAATGACAGGACTTAGAGGTAGCAAAATGTGGTAGCGGCTGCCTGTGGGAGGTTTACCCGTGACTGTAAGATTTTCACCTTTGGTTTGTGTCTTGGAGTCCTTCTGATGGGCTGAGTTTCAGTGAGTGCAGCCGTGTGGTTCACAGCTTGGCTTAGCTCAGCTGCAAAGTGTTTTATAGTAGCAATGCAAGGCAATCTCATTTTTCTAGAGCTGAATGTACTATGCAGTTCTCTTGGGCTTACCTGGCTTGAGAAGTAAAGGATATTAATGGTAGGTCTGAAAGCACTGTGCAAAATCAAAGAGAATTTGTGGCCCGGATCCCAACTTGAATTCCCAAAAGATAGCGAATTGCTACCTCATCCACCCTCCCTGCGGTTTTTGTGCATTTACTTTTAGGGTCTTTCTTATCATGTAGATAATGTGGTCAGAGTTTGAATAATTAATTAATGAAAAAATTGAAAACCTTTTTTTTTGCTGGCTAGTAAAAAGACAGAATGTTTTAATTAGGGCCTTGGTGGTGAAGGGACAGAATATTGGAAAACCTGGATATTCTACCAGTAATACAGACAGTAGCATTGCTTTCTTAATTGGATGAATTTGAATAAATTTCTATTAATATCTAATTAGAGATTAATATGACTGGTCTCTAGTATATATTTATGAGTCACACTTGAATTCTTACGATTGCTAAAGAAAGACAGTAGCTAAGGAAAGGTCATATTTTGCAACAGGCCTTATTCCTGGGCTACAAAGCTTAATCATTATTTCTATTGCTGTTCTTTTTGGATTTACTGGTTCTGCTTCTGTATAATCAAAGTAAAAGTTGACAGCTACTAGGTGAACCCCTCAATCACCAAAGTTCATTGATAGGAAGAGAAATCTTGTGGAAAATCTGGTTCTTAAGTGGAAGCTGTGACAGTTACTGTCAATGAATATATAATAAAAATGGGAATTAATAAGGTCACATGCTCTTAAATACTGTAATAACAGGCAGCACCAATATAATTGTGAAATGATATATGTGATTTCAGCAGATTTGCCAATGCCAGCTGCAGTGTTTCTGCTGAATTTCCCTACAGTGTTGGCTCAATTTCTCAAGCTCTTTGAGTAGAAAGACAGAAATCAGTTTTTACCTTATCTTTAAAATAGAAAGCCTGGCGTAACGTGCATTTTAGACTCCTGGAAAAGTTTACCCATACATTCTGCATTAATTTCTTCAGTATCGTTCTCAGTGAGCTAGATTTTGAAATTCTAGCTTTACTCTTTAAGTCAAGGCAGTGGCACAAACATTGTTGTGGAAGAGTTCAAAGTTTCCAGTTTGCAGCCCGAATTGTACACCTAGGGAAAGTATCCTCAAATATCCTTCTCCTGGAAGAAAGAAAACAGTAAAATAACCATGGAAGTAGGAAGTGTCTGCAGATGGCTGTTTCTTTCCAGCATTTAGCATTTTAATATCTTATTTAGAATGAAGATAATTCCACCCAAGATATACAAACAGCACTTTAGTAGGAATGTAGTAATTTGTTATGTTTCTAGTATTCAATGCAATGGCAAAAAAAGTATGTATCAGTGTGTGCTCTGTCACCGGTGCAGAACAATAGGGTTCAGACACTCTCTGGGGCACAGCCAGAGCCTGGTTGTACAAGCTTGATATCTAGAACCTAATCTCTTTGCATCAATTAGTAAAGCGGTTCCTGGCTGACTTTCATGTCATTCACCTCACTTGGTGCTCAAGGAAGACATGTAAAAGCCATTTGGAATATAAATTTTTAAAATTAATGATAGTGATCAAGGATCCATCTAGAGGAATGAGGTGATCTTATATTTCCTGCTCAGTGAAGTACAAGAATACAGCTGTTCAGGCATGTTCAGGTAACAATGAGGCAGTAAGATGCTCTGTTTCACTCATTCTGAACAATTTTGTTTTGGTACCATCCTCCTGTACCAACACTCCTCTACCGTTAGTGTTTTGTACATTGGATTAGAAATTAAAATTAATTTTTCCTCTCTCTTTCATCTTTAATGTCGTTCACCAAGCTCCTGAACCATGCCCAGTGCTTTACTCTGCCTGCATTTTAGTTTCCTTGGCCAAGAAAGAATTTATGAACTCCTGCCTTCGAGACTGAGGTTCACATGTCACACATACTTCTTGTGTCTGGGACCCTGCTTAGCAATGGAGACTACAAGGTCCAGTTGCACAGGTCCTGAAATAAGAGATCTGTGTTAGCCTTCCCTGACAGTTTGTGGCAAACCTGCAACATTTTTGCACCTCAGGGTAACCTCTGTGGGTTATATGAACTGATAAGCAAATTGAGCCTTTTACTTAGCTGATGAGAATTGCAGGTTTTCTATAAGAAAAAAAATACGTTGTTCAGAAAGCCCAAGTAATTGTCTGCCTGGGTGCTATTTCTTGTCTTTATTTCTGCACTTTGTGAGTGTTTCTTGGAATTTCATTACTGTTTCTCAGGTTTCTAGACTGTCTTTTCTGTGTTTAACTCTTTCTTCTCAGTCTTGTGTTTTTCATCATGGAGCTCCAATTCTGCCTTCTGTTTCTGCTCAAGGAACAGCAGAGAAAATGTCATAATGTGCAGGAGGAGAACATGTAGGCTGTATGTAAAGGCACCTCTTAAAGTGTGGCAAGAAGAGATAAGTCACTAGAATTTTTTGATTTACCATTTCCAATTCTCCTTAAAAATGGCTTAAATTGCATTAGTCTCTAGTCTTTAGTTTTTACCTATGCATACACAGACATTCAGCTTAGATTGTAAGTAGTTGTTTGCGCTAACTGGTAAGACAATGTCACATGCAAGTTTGGAGGTACAGTGTTAGACCACCTTCTTTTTCTTCTTCTTCCTCTTCCTTCCTCTTCCCCTTCTTCCCATCTTCTTCTTCTCCTTCCTTCTCCTTTTTGTTGGATAACTTAATTCTCCTCTATGGACAGAATATGTTAAAATATCTAAATCACAACATGTAAGCTGTATGGAGTCAATTAAAAATAAATAATTGCTAAGATTTTAATGTTTTAAAAATCGAATGTTAAAAAGAGTTAACATTCTGATTTTTTTGTTTTAAAGTAACTTAAAAAGATGGCAAAACATCCATTTTAATAGGAAATATTAGGAAGGAAGATATGGAACACAGTGATAATAGACTCTTATGATAATCATAGCAGTGAGGGTGAAAAACGTATGTTCAAAGCGTATTTTAATTACAGGTTTTCCTCTGATTTCAGTATGAGGTTCTTCTTAGATTAAATTCCTCTTAGAAGTTACACTTAACTGCAGATCCTGAAATCTGCGGTTCTACTCAGGGCACTGTTCATTGGTACTGAAGTGCTCTAATATTGGACTTCAGGTCAAAAATGGCTTCAGAGCACTTTATTTTTACTAACCCATCCAGACAATTGGCTTTGCTTGGAGGGCATTCTGCAGAGATACCTTTTTTCTCAGGCAGGAAAATTTATGTTCATACTAATATCATTGCTTTGCCAAGTAATGTCTGTCCTTCTGCAACTGGCATAAAGCTAGAATTAATAACTATTGTAAGCTTTTTGTTGAATTTGTACTATTAGCTGGTGCTGTATTGAACGGATGTGTTGTTTATGTTTGCGGATCTTGTGTGACGTTCTTTTTTTTTTCCTCTGTCTTCTCTCTTTTTCATGTCTTGAAAGCAGGGAAGTTATAATATTTTATAATATATCATTTGTGAACTAAAAAATGCAGCAAAACATTTCGGAGTCTCATGAACAAGTTAGGCAGGACATTAGTGAGAATGATGTACTGAGTAGATTGCAAAGTGATAGGTCATCACACTGGCCCTTTTAGCTTTATTGTCTGCTATATAATAATAGCATCAGTCTTGTCATAGAGCAGTACATTGCTATGTACCATGATACCTTAAATCCTTGCAAGGAGAGCAAGGCATAATCTGACTGGTGTTAAAAACCAATATTCCATTAAAGTAGTTGTAATGATATCAATTTACACCAAATGGTAATCTCACCATTGTGTAATTTGTTGCTTCAAACCTCGAGCTGGAAGGGATATTTCTGATTGAGGGTAATCATTTTTGTTTGTTTTTCTTTTAGAATGCAAGAAAAGGTGAGTAAATGTAGTATTTTAAAGTCCTCAGTTTTGAGGACATCTGAAACACAAATTCAGAAACATGGTAATGACTAATGTCCTGTGAAGAATGAAGGACATTCGCAAAGTCTAAAACTGTGATTTTTAAAAGGACTATGTCTCTGGCAGTTTTGGTAAGCATCATATTCAATAAAGAAGTGTTGTGGAGCAAGCCCAGTGGGCAGCTCAGCCCCAGCCAACCCCTCACTCCTCTCCAGTGGGGTGGGCAAGAGAACTGGATGGGCAAAAGACTCATGGATTCACATAAAGACAGTTTAATAGGGAAGACAAAGCAAAGCGCATGCGTAAACAAAGAAAAATAAGGGATTCATTCTCTACTTACCATCATCAGGCAGGTGTTTAGCCATTTCCAGGAAAGCAAGACTCCATCACATGTAATGGTTACTTCGGAAAGCAAACGCCATCACTCCAAACATCTCCTCTTCTTTCTTCTTCCTCCAGCTTTTTTTTTTTCCTTTGCCAGCCTTTCTGATAGTGAGACCCAGTTTGGAATAATTTACAGCAGTCTCTCAGAATTGTTCTAAATTACTAATCGTCTATGGAATTTGCTGATGTAGGGGACTATTATGCTTTAAGGGATGACCAGAACTCAGAATGCACTGACATTCTCCCTGGCAAGCCACATATATTAGAATTGTGCACATCAACTGTGGACTTGCCCAGGTGTAAGCAGGTATTTGGGACTGTCTTAAGACGCTATAGGCCATTTGATGTGTATTTGTACAATATGATTCTATAATGATTGTATCTGGCCTATTCATATTATGAACAAACTAAATAGCTTTATATATTACAAATAGAATAAATGTAGACAGACTATTCTGTTTTACCCCCATCAGGTGTTTCTTTGTAGCTGTTTGGCTTATTTTCTCCATATTTCCCCTTAGGTCTTGTTTAATACTAAAAGACAAGAAATATACTAGATAACTTTAGGTGCCTACAGTGGCTCAACTAATTAGGCTGGGCTTCAATTATAGTGTATAGAGAAAAATGGTCATTTTTAGGATATGATTTAACCGACTTATTTTATATTTATCCATTTTTGCAGGTATTTCATAGTTTCAGCCTAGCCCAAATCTATGGCAAGGAATACAATTAACGGTTTCTAACAGGCTCCAATAAAAACCAGAGAACAACATTTTAGAATTAAATCAGAAGCAGCTTTTGAAGTTACACCACAGTGTCATCAGTTCTGTAGCCCACAGAATAAGTAGGATTGTACATGCAAAATACCAGTCCTTATGTTACATGTCACAGAATTAGACTGTGAGAATTATAAAGCTGCTTGTGTTTCTGGAGCTTACCAACAGTGCTGGGTATAAGAGAGTATAAAAGAATATAAAGTTTCTTTTTTGGCTGGAGTTTTCAGTGGTAGGTCAGACATCTAGCTTTATTCTATATTTAGAAGACAAAAATAAATGTCAAGATTTCTTGCTGGGCATCTCCTGAGTTTTATAATGCAAGCCTCATTTGCTAAAGCGATTATACAATCATCATAGAATCATTTTGGTTGGAAAAGACCTGTAACATCATCACGTCCAACCATTAACCTAGCGCTGCCAAGTCCACCACTAAACCATGTCCCAAAGCACCACATCTACACGCCTTTTAAATACCTCCAGGGATGATGGCAGCCTGTTCCAATGCTTGACAACTCTTTTGGTGAAGACATTTTTCCTCAGCCGGCTGTCAGCTAACACCCCCAGGCCCTTTTTTGCCGGGCAGCTTTCCAGCCACTCTTCCCCAAGCCTGTAGCATTGCATGAGGTTGTTGTGACCCAAGTGCAGGACCCGGCACTTGGCCTTGTTGAATCTCACGCAACAATGGCCTTGGCCCATCGACCCAGCCTGCCCAGATCCCTCTGTAAAGCCTTTCTAGCCTCCAGCAGATCAACGCTCCCGCCCGACTTGANCCTGTGAAGAATGAAGGACATTCGCAAAGTCTAAAACTGTGATTTTTAAAAGGACTATGTCTCTGGCAGTTTTGGTAAGCATCATATTCAATAAAGAAGTGTTGTGGAGCAAGCCCAGTGGGCAGCTCAGCCCCAGCCAACCCCTCACTCCTCTCCAGTGGGGTGGGCAAGAGAACTGGATGGGCAAAAGACTCATGGATTCACATAAAGACAGTTTAATAGGGAAGACAAAGCAAAGCGCATGCGTAAACAAAGAAAAATAAGGGATTCATTCTCTACTTACCATCATCAGGCAGGTGTTTAGCCATTTCCAGGAAAGCAAGACTCCATCACATGTAATGGTTACTTCGGAAAGCAAACGCCATCACTCCAAACATCTCCTCTTCTTTCTTCTTCCTCCAGCTTTTTTTTTTTCCTTTGCCAGCCTTTCTGATAGTGAGACCCAGTTTGGAATAATTTACAGCAGTCTCTCAGAATTGTTCTAAATTACTAATCGTCTATGGAATTTGCTGATGTAGGGGACTATTATGCTTTAAGGGATGACCAGAACTCAGAATGCACTGACATTCTCCCTGGCAAGCCACATATATTAGAATTGTGCACATCAACTGTGGACTTGCCCAGGTGTAAGCAGGTATTTGGGACTGTCTTAAGACGCTATAGGCCATTTGATGTGTATTTGTACAATATGATTCTATAATGATTGTATCTGGCCTATTCATATTATGAACAAACTAAATAGCTTTATATATTACAAATAGAATAAATGTAGACAGACTATTCTGTTTTACCCCCATCAGGTGTTTCTTTGTAGCTGTTTGGCTTATTTTCTCCATATTTCCCCTTAGGTCTTGTTTAATACTAAAAGACAAGAAATATACTAGATAACTTTAGGTGCCTACAGTGGCTCAACTAATTAGGCTGGGCTTCAATTATAGTGTATAGAGAAAAATGGTCATTTTTAGGATATGATTTAACCGACTTATTTTATATTTATCCATTTTTGCAGGTATTTCATAGTTTCAGCCTAGCCCAAATCTATGGCAAGGAATACAATTAACGGTTTCTAACAGGCTCCAATAAAAACCAGAGAACAACATTTTAGAATTAAATCAGAAGCAGCTTTTGAAGTTACACCACAGTGTCATCAGTTCTGTAGCCCACAGAATAAGTAGGATTGTACATGCAAAATACCAGTCCTTATGTTACATGTCACAGAATTAGACTGTGAGAATTATAAAGCTGCTTGTGTTTCTGGAGCTTACCAACAGTGCTGGGTATAAGAGAGTATAAAAGAATATAAAGTTTCTTTTTTGGCTGGAGTTTTCAGTGGTAGGTCAGACATCTAGCTTTATTCTATATTTAGAAGACAAAAATAAATGTCAAGATTTCTTGCTGGGCATCTCCTGAGTTTTATAATGCAAGCCTCATTTGCTAAAGCGATTATACAATCATCATAGAATCATTTTGGTTGGAAAAGACCTGTAACATCATCACGTCCAACCATTAACCTAGCGCTGCCAAGTCCACCACTAAACCATGTCCCAAAGCACCACATCTACACGCCTTTTAAATACCTCCAGGGATGATGGCAGCCTGTTCCAATGCTTGACAACTCTTTTGGTGAAGACATTTTTCCTCAGCCGGCTGTCAGCTAACACCCCCAGGCCCTTTTTTGCCGGGCAGCTTTCCAGCCACTCTTCCCCAAGCCTGTAGGATTGCATGAGGTTGTTGTGACCCAAGTGCAGGACCCGGCACTTGGCCTTGTTGAATCTCACGCAACAATGGCCTTGGCCCATCGACCCAGCCTGCCCAGATCCCTCTGTAAAGCCTTTCTAGCCTCCAGCAGATCAACGCTCCCGCCCGACTTGATGTCATCTGCAGACTTACTGAGGGTGCACTCGATCCTCTCATCCAGATCATTGATAAAGATATTACAGAGAAGTGGCTCCAATAGTGAGCCTTGGGGAACACCACTTGTGACTGGCCGCCAACCGGATTTATCTCCATTCACCAAAACTCTTTGGGCCCAGCCATCCAGACAGTTTTTTACCCAGCAAAAGCTACGCTTTTCCAAGCTGTGAGCAGGCAGTTTCTGCAGGAGAGTGTTGTGGGAATCGGTGTCAAAGGTTTTACTAAAGTCTAGGTAGACAACATCTACAGGCTTTCCCTCATCCACTAAGCATGTCATCTTGTCCTAGAAGGAGATCAGGTTAGTCAAGCAGGACCTGCCTTTCATAAACCTATGCAGACCGCGCCTGATCTCCTGGTTGTCCTGTTTGTGCCGATGGTAAATGGGTGTAAATTCCACTGAAGTCAGTTGAATTATTAATGTCTGTCATGTACTTAGAGTTCTGCAGGATTGACATGAAAAGAGGTCTCTTGAATGGGGGGAAGCAATTAGGTAATAAAATAGACAGATACGGGGAGATAAAGATGGCATGGTCAGTTTTAAGTCTGGCAGTTCCTAACTTGCAAATGTTTGGTAAGCAATATGAATAATCTTCCAGCATTATTTATATTACATTTAGTATAGAATGTATAAAACTTAGTGGAGCTTTTTACAGGGAGTTTAGTGTTTTGTGCAATAGAGAATGTCCTGGCTTTTAGACTGTTTTGAAGAGAATCTCAAGGTATTGTTCTCCCTCCACTACTATAGGTATGCAAGGTGTTTTTCTGCCCTTTTTCTTCTGCCTTTTTTTTTGCCTAGCTATGTTCATTTTCTTAGGCAATGATAAATCTGTTTGACACACACAAACATAATTCTGGTTGAACTGTTTCAGCAGTTCCAGTGGTTTTCTTTCTTTTCACTTACTTAAGGAAGGATCTGCAAAATTTTAAAATGTTTATTTCATTTCCAGAGTTGAATGCCACCCTTAGTACCTCTGGACTGACATTCAGTTTTCACTGGCGTTTGACAATTCTCATCCCTCAGGGTTAACTAAACATTTATTAAATCACTAAATAACCTTGTTACTCTATGACATCCTTATAATATCTATGCATATTTTACATCTGTGAATTTAAAAACTTGTGTTGTTTCTAAACATGGAGTAATGTACTGAAATACCTACGACAGTACTGGATTCCATCTAAAAGCCTGGATTATAAAAATAGATAGAATTATTTTTGTGTACAAATATGAATATTGAAAGTTCTTGACACATATCTCACAAGCTGAGTTCTATGTGTCCATAACAAACAGGTAGTAACATTACATAATTTCAGAACTTGATGTTTCAATGAAAATAATTATTGAGTACTTTGTAATTTGCTGACATCGCATAATGCCGAAGATAATAGCTAGAGACTTATATATGATAATAAGAAGTTCAGTTAAATGCCTGCCATAGAAATAAACCTGTTAAAAGAAAATATTATCAACCACTAATATCTCCGCTAATCCTTATACGTTGAAACCCTTTTAAGGAAATGCCTATTAAAATAATAGACCTCTTAAATTAATACAAACAGCCTATCTTTAAAATGTTTAAACCAGCCTCTTTTTAAAACATTTTAAAGAAGTAAGTATGCAACACATTAGTGTATGCTAATGGCACTATGCAGGAACTTTGAATTATCTAATTAAGGTACACGTTGTCACATGGATAAATTAATTTTTCTGTATAGTTTTAAAATAATTCCTTTGTATTCATTGATTAATTAAATATAACTGTGTGTTTTCAGGGCCTAGAAAAATATAATTAGTTGCTCTTGACTGATTTTTTTCTCTGCTTGTAGGACTTGTATAAATGCAGTCCAGCTGCCCCACACTCTAAAGGGACTGTGACCCTCCTGCTGTTTTTAATTTCTGTAGTTCTGCAGCTGTTAAATTCTTTCCACTCAACTCAGACATTCATGGCACCCTTTTTCTCCTTATGCACATCTTGATATTCTTTACAACCATTTAGTCTTCAGCAGAAGAACCTGGAATGAGACTTCCTAAAGCTAGATTGCCTAGACAGATGAATAATAGTAGGCAGTTAATACAGGTGACATCAGAGAGCAAACACAAAATCCTGTGCAAGCACGCATGTAAAACCCTTCTGTGTATCATGTTGAACACTGTATCTTACTTTGCTTTTTTTCTTAGACCAATGTGGCATTAATTTAAGATGATCAGTTTTAGCAGAACTACTCCTGCTGTACTCCACAATAAATGAGGGCAGAATCTGCTTGAATATTGATACAGTATGCTAAGGGGACAGCCTTAGCCTATCTTGAAAAATGATGCTTGTGTACAGTTTGTCTAACCATTATACAATTCAGAGCCAGGAGAATTCCTATTGCCCAGACCGATACTACTCACAGGGTTCAGAGGGCACAAGGGAAGCTCCCACAGAAGAGAGCAGAGATAGAGATGATCTTCCAGAGAAGCTATTTTGCCTGTATATTTTCAGAAGGTCCTAAAAACCTTCCATGTATTCCCAGTACACCTTGTCTGAGCTACTAATGAGCATTGTGGGAAGGATTTTATGTATTTCCTTTCCTCTTTGGCTGAGTCAAGGTTACACAGAAGAAGAAAAAACAAAAGCGAGGAAGAAGTAAAGCATCATCTAGGTGGAACATCAAATTCAATCCTATTTCCCTTTAATATTGAATTTTCCATTTTACTCTGGTTTTGCTTGCTGCTTCTGCAATATGTGTCTCTCTCAGCTTATTTCCAAATGAGCTGGCAAGTGCTCAAACAATGAGCTAATGAAGTAGCAACCCCTCCAGGAGACCAAGTGGGAAACACTTTGGTGTTTCAACTCAGTATCACGTAATATTTCTGAAAAGGCCTTTTGTGGTTTTCAGAAAAAGGAGTAAGTCAGTTTGCTTTACACAACCTGTTTGCAGTTATTATTTCAGGCATCTGGTTCCAAGCTCCCAAACACTGAGACAGGAGCTGGGCCTAAGCATGTCCTTCTCTGAATATCATTTCAAAGTCTTCTCGTAATTTCACCGTCTTGTAATACTATGCCCACCACTGTGCCTGCAGATCTATAGACCAGCAGTCATTACCTTGTCCTGTGCCCCTTGAAGGATGGCTTTCTATCTTGACCTACTCACAGACAGCCTGCCGGTGAGGCCCAGCAGCAAGTTTCCTGGAGACCAAGTGCACAATACTATGATAATCATCAAAACTCTTGCCTTGTGATGTGATTTTAAAGAAAGAGATGTGTAGGACGCCTTCTAATTCCTTATAGCCTGAGTAGTGTGGTGTGGCTTAGACTCACCAGGCACATTTTTTCTGTGTGGTAGGAAAGGGCAAAAATTTACCCATCTGTTCAGTCACCTTTTGACTCCTAGTCTCAGGCATTCCTTTATTCTGGTCTCTGTTAAAAAAAAAACAAGAGTACCTTTTGATTTTCTATGATTTCAGAACTTTTAGTTTTGCAGGAGGACTTTTAATTTTGACACGTTATTTTCACATGGCTATGTCTGTGAGAAGGGAAGCTAGGTTCGTTACACGTCAGTACTATAGCACCTCTGTGTTATACAGATCAAATTAGCAGATTGATAAAGAAAGTTAAACTTAATCTGCAGTCCATATATTCTGTGTACAGTGAAGCATTTTACTGCTCTGTGCACCTGTTTGTGAAGTGCCCAAGCATGAAGAGGACATTAATTAATGAGAAGATCTATATATCTAAAAGTAAATGTAAAAGTAAACGTTTACAGAGTTAGAGGCAAGTGTTCATGTAATAGGGCTGCTTGTGTTTTTGAAGCTAGAATATTTCTGAATTAATGAGTCATCGTTGCCAATTTCTTAAATAAATATATTTTTACATTGCTTTATCAAGATGGAATGGGAATGTCAATTTTAAGTAAGATGATGCAAAAGTATTGTAATGCATGTCTTTAGCAGATGTTGTGAATTCATTTTTGATTTGCATAGCTGAATCCACTAATCCCAAGAGCTGAACTATAATTTATATTCTATTTATTATTCTGCTGCCACATTGTCTGAGATGAGGAAGCCCCTGCTTAATTACATGCAATATATGAATAAATATTCTAGGATTAAGAAACACATATATGTGTTATTTCTTCTCTCCAGAAATTGAAATTCAGGAGTCTAGAAAAGATTGAGAGTGGTAAAACCTATTGCAAAAACATCAACTTTAGGAAAGGAAAAAAAATAGGTCCTTTCAAATCATTTGCCTGTCAGCCATCACAAACTAGTATCTTTATCTGAGAAATTTATTTTATTTTTTATTCAATCTAGATTAAAACATCCCAAATAGCCACTTCTTAGGCAAGGATGTTCTGATCCAGTGGATTTCATAGCCCTGATCCTCCCTCAAAAGTCTCTGCTGAGCTACACTGGAGCCAGTGGCTGACCCACATGCAGGTCACTGTGAAATTTTGTTCTGGGGATTTTCTAAGTATTTTCCACTTTTATTTCTTAGTCCTCAATTTTGCTCTTTTGTCTCAGTTACATACAATTTATGTCCCTGTAGGTGTATTTTCCTTTTTCCATAGACATGTTAAAACATGCTGTACATAGCCCTATACCACTTTGTATAAGAAGTGAAATTTTAATTGTTGAAATAGAAAATCAGAATGTTTCATCAGTTTCTGGCTTCCAGGGGCATATATAAAAACATTGTGGTAAAACTGTGATACCTGGTTAGTTTGCTTTAAGGTCACTTTTAGCATCATCACTTTCCAGGTTTCTTTCTGTCAGCAAATGTCTGTGTGCCTGATTAACCCAAAGAGAATAAAACCGCTTGTAGTTTTTCCAGAATTACTCTAATTTTATTTTCTCCCTTAATACTTATTGGTCTGCGGATCTAGCCATTTAATCCTGTGTTGCTTGATATCAATTCAGATATTTAAAAAACTAACACTAGTATGGTAGGCGAGTACTCTAAAGTTTTGGTTCGTTGCCATATATACTTATTCATTGGTTCACTATCTGTCAGGCAAATTGCACTTCATGCTCACCTCTTCACCAATCTGAATTAGTTCTGTAAGTTTGTATGAAGCAGCCTCAGTGCAAAACATGTTTCATATAAACGTGAGCCTTATAGTCCTCTTATACTATATTTTTGTACTCCTGTAAAAGAAGCCCAAAGTTCAGTCTGTCTGCTGCAATGTGCTATTTATAAAGGCATCTTTTTCTTCTCCACATCCAAAGATTCTCTCCAAAATTTTTAATACCTGCTTTGATTGTTAATATTTATGCTATATAATGAGATATTTATGACACATATATTGTACAGAGACTGGCAGAATCACTTTTCTTTTATTCTCCTGGAAACTGTAATAATCTATTTCCCCTTTTCTAATTATCTGGACTTTCCCATATTCCTCATATTTCAAAATTAATTAGGTTAGGAAAAAAGAATATGACACACGGAAGTGGAATGACGATGTATCCTTTATATACACTGACTGCTTCTGTAAGGTTTCTATTACTTGAAAATTTTCGAGAGATCCGTTTTTTTCCTTAAAAAGGTAGCTTTCTCTCTTCAGTGCATAGGTCCTCTAGATATTTTAGCTCTCAGTTGATAGATTTTTCAAATACAAGCTATGGCTAACCCACTCTCCCCATCCTGCCCAAGTTCAAACAAACAAAATTAAAAATCTTGAGTTATGAGCACATAGTGACAAGTTTTACAAACTAGGTCCATGTCTTTCACATACTTCACAGGCATAATAATACATCAATCTGTTACTTGTTGTCAAAGGAAGAAAAGAGGAAGTTTGGAAAGGAAAAAAATATAATTTAGCAAGAGAGCAAAACCTGGCTTTACTCCTTTGTTATGACAATTTTTACATTTCTTCTAGAAGAAATACGGGATACAACTTAATTTTGATTGCCTTCTTTTATTCACTACTTTTTTAACAGATTTTACTAAATCATGCCATTTTACCTTGGCAAACAGAACACATTGTAGTAAACAAAAGAAAGAGAAAATGAAACTCCAGCATAACGAACTACACTGGCAGGACTGATTGTTTTTCCTTGCATAAGCTGTGTTTGGATATTTAAAACTTAAAACTACATTACTTAGCTGTCCTATAAAGCAGTTACGTGCCAGTCATACGTTATTTTTATTTTGAAAATAGCAAGACAAACACGTGAAGAGAAGGAGTTGCTTTCAGGAAAGATTTGAGTTCTGGTGTTGGAACCTGTCCTCTTAATGAGGACGTTGGATTGCAGTCAGTAGCTACGTCTGACTTACTTTGTCATTTTTGGTCTTTCTTTCTTAGCTAGCCAAGAGAGCGACCTGAGAGAAAGAATAGCAAAAAACAAACAAACAAACAAATTTGTTCTGAGGCTTCAGTTCAAGGACCTCTACGTGGTTTGTTTAAGCTGTTGATTTGGAACTGCTTGGTTTTGTGCCCTTTGTACTTGGCACGTTCTTTCCATTAGTATCTTCTATCATGTTCCTGTGCATTGAAATTGAGTGCGTGGTGTTTATTCCAATGCTTAAAGATTTGCTGTGCATACAGAACCAGGAGTACAGCCCTGCAGCCTACTTGTGCACACTCTGTGTAAATCAAATAGCGTGCTGAGCATGAGAATATTACCATGGGTTACTGTGCCATAACCTGAACTCGGGAATATTCTGTCTCAGGGAAAAACAGCTTGCTGGATCTTGTCAGCTGTGCACTTAGGGAAGTGAGGGAGAAAATGATCAGATAACATCCTTATCTGTGAAGACCCAAGAGAACAGAGTTTTTCATATTCACAAGCTACCTGAAGGCATTGGCAGCGGTATCTAGTCCAAACAAACAAAAAAGACATTCAGAAGTGAAGGAAGAGAGGTCAGAGAACAGCTTCTGCAACACCAGAGGATCCTGGCCTGTCTGTACATGCTCACAGTGCTAGCCTGTCTAGCCAAAATCTTTCTTCTGTATAGGTGTGTAAAAATGACAAGTTAGGACAAGAAGGGTGCTAAGGACAAAGCTGGAGTAAACGGAATTTCTCTCACATTGATTTCCTGTGGACGGGCATTGGGGAGAGCCCCCTCGATGGTAGCATTCCCTGTCTCAACTTGTAACTGGAAGGAAGATGCATGCAAAGACGTCTCGCGTTTATTTCCTATTCAACACTACATTAGTCTTGACATGACAGCGGAGGGGTGTTGATTCAATTTAATCCTTTAAATCTCACGGGTTTGTATTTTGTTTTGGCTCTGTTAGTGAATGAATTGCTCTGCTAGGCCATGAAATGCTGCTTTTTATCGGGTGCTTGACTTGGCTAGGAAAGAGTTTCACTTGTCTGATATGAGATGTCTGTGCTGGAGTCAAGAGCATAGACTACACTCAATGGAAAGAAATGAGAGTCTTACAGTGAACAATTCATCTGACTTATTTTAAGCATCCATATTAGAGGAGGTTATATAACACCTGAATATTGTCTTCTACTGACTCTTAAAAAAGTTTAGGCGATTAACTCATCCATGTTTAGTGGAAGCTTATTTCACCTGGTTAAAGAAATTTTATATGCTACTGGGTTCCTCAGGATCCTCTCCAAAGCCTTATAAATACACTCTACATTATTTACCTGGGGCAAAGTGAGAAAAAGCCTAGTATTGAACTGGGTTTGTTCATTCACTGCAGAGTGAACTAAGGCTGCAGTAGTGGGCGAAGAATTCTCTGGTAAGGGAAGGACTGTCCAGATTACATTTCCCCAAAAGCAAGCCCCATTGCTTGCAACTAACTGAAGTGTATCTACAGAAGCCTGCACCATAAATTCAGTATTTTTGTTACTATTTTAACTGTGGTACTGTAAATTGGGAAATAATAAGTTCTTTTACTATCCTTGAGATGGTTAAAGGGTTAAATTTAAGAAGACATTGAATTATTGTGTCTACATGGTAACACAACCTCAGTTCACAGTAGAAAGTATCTGATACACTAAAGATGCATCATTTTGTATTTTGATAATACTGCGTCACTTAGAAGTTTTTATTTCTTTTTTATATCATGGGGGTTTTGTCAATTTTGTTTTGCTTTCTTTTTAACACAATTTTTTACTGAAGTTAATAGCAAGTTTAAAATTAAAAAAAAAACCAAACCCTAAGTCAATTCTATAGTGTTTGGTTATCTCCCCAAAAGAAAAAAAAAATGAAGAAAGCTTAAATATTTTACTTTGTTTAAAATTAGGTACAAAAAATCAAATAAGTTTATGATTATACCACCGCTTTTGTCCAGGACAAATTTCGGCTACCCCCAGCAGATGTTGTCTGCTCATTC
Source organism: Steatornis caripensis (assembly GCA_013398225.1). Lineage (NCBI taxonomy): Eukaryota > Metazoa > Chordata > Aves > Caprimulgiformes > Steatornithidae > Steatornis > Steatornis caripensis. Next base: position 89,382 of record VZSC01000282.1, on the reverse strand, counting down.
CCACTTAGCCATTCCCATTACTTCCCTGGTGTTAACACTGGTGTTTGCACAACTGGGCTGAGAATCGGATCAGGGAACCATCATGGCTGAAAAATAGCTACGAATTTTGTGGTGTTTTTGTTTAAGTGGCCTTATATAAGATACAAGTGATTTATCTGAGATAGCAGATGATGACACCAGGCCTAAAGGTGCTTTTTCATCCTAGGTGCTTAGATAGCTGGTGTATCTGAACAAGATAGATTGAAGAAATCAGGAATTTCTGTTAGTCCCTCTATTAGTTACTCTGCAGATGAGTCAGTCAGTCAGACAAGTAGACCTAAAAGTGAGATTCCTCTCAGGCACCCAGAATGCAAGCATCCGGCCTGGACATACGTCTTCTGAGTCCATCTATGGTCAGTAGAGAGAGGCACCTCCAGAGGGCAATCTCTTCTCATCTTAACAAAAATATCCAGGATGCATAGCACAAGGAAATACTTATCTTCACAGACTGTCTCGAGAACAAGATGACTAACTCAGGCTAGGAGTGTAGCTTTTCAGTGTCTAACAAAGGGAAAGGTAGATCATCTTCCAAATGACTTGTTATGTTCACAGAGGAAGTTTGTGGCAGAATTAAATTTCCATAGTTAGTTGTTTCTCTGCTATCACAACCATTAGCCCACCCTCTTTTTCTAAGATAGAGCTTGCTTTAATGGATAGAAGATAACCGTGAACTCTGATGAGACTTTCAGGATAATGTGGTGGATTTTCGAAGACTTTTGAAGCTGGGGGAAAACAGTGGATCATTTTTGTCTGGCCTCCTGTATAATACAGATTGTAATGAATGTTTGGTTATCCGTGTTTTGAGACCTGTGATTTGCACGGAACTAAAGTAAATCAGACCCAAACTTAGAATTTCAACCTTTTAAATTTTAATTTGGTTCAGTTTCAGGAGTGAAATACATTTCACTGGGTTTCTGCTGTGAGTGAGTTTCAGGCTGACCACTTTCACAGTTACTTCATGCATTGTGAGTCAATGCTGAATCATCTTTGTTGCAGCAGCAGTTGCTAAGCTTTCCAGCAGTTGTCTCTCTAACACCTCTGATTCTCCATGATTTCTAAGAAAATCCAGTTCATACAAGTATGGAAATAAGGTGGCCCCAGCCTTAGTAGCAGTCCATAAAACAAATGTCTTCATTACCATACAGCTACTTGAGCTGTTGGCAAAGCAGGACACAGTTTGCTGCTGCTAATCTGGAGTGTTATACTAACTAAAAGAATCTCTAGTGAAGTTTTGACTCCTTCCAGCTAGCATTCCTCCAAACAATTCATAAGCACAATTTGGGAATTAAGACAGGCCAGTGACTAGTCCCAGAAGGCAGCTTAGATGTGCCTACACTCTGTTGGAAGGTGACAGAGTTTAATAGAACACAGCAGAATGCTTAATAAATAGATAGGCTGTTTTTTGCCAGATGGTTTCTATGCCAGAGAAATAATCCCTGTCACATTTACGAGTATAGACATAGCCGTGGAGTCCTCAGCAGGAATACTGTCAGACTGGAGAACATTTCCAGACTGCAGGAGCTGAGGTACCCAAGGGTTTGTGCAGCTCCGGGAAACTAGAAGTCTAGGTGAAATTTGGCCTTAGAGCAGTTTGCCTGCAGGTGTTGCTCCAGAGTTCCTACAGCTCCTATGACTATTGACGTCGCTGGAGTCATTCCAGCCCTGCAGCTTTGCCTGCCATGGTCTGTGTGAGTGGTTCCAGGACAGCACAGTTTTGGGTTGCACCAGAGCTATATGTGAATTCAGCTGTTAAGGAAGCAAATAAACAAACATGTCAGGAAATGTAGTTAGCACATACACTTCAAAACTTACCCCTGTTTTGTTGGCAGTTTAATCAAAAGTGACAAATTTGCAAGATCTTTGCTTTTCAAAACCTATTTTTTATAATGAAAAAGCATTCCACCTCATTATATGCAGTCAGATCTAGACTGAGGATTACCTTAAAGAAAGTATAGTAATAATATGAGGCATTGTGATGTGTAAAATTCATCGGTTACTTTAGTAATATGTTGTAGTACGTCCACAGTTAAAATTTGAATTTTAAACTTAATTTGACTTTGTACGACTTAAGTTTCCTACATTAGTTCTTTTTTTCTGGTACATCAAAGAGCCCTTTAATATCTAGCATTTTCTGTCTTTGAAGGTACTTGATGCTGTAATCAAATCTCCTCTTGATCTTCTTTCCAATACGGTAAACTGATCAAGTTCCATAAAGCATTTTTGCTATAAGACTTTTTGTTCAAAATGAAAAAAAGTATTTCAGACTGATGAAAAACATTTTTCTCAATGTCACTTTCTTATGAATTACTCCTTAATAGGCATATGTCATATGACACATACTGAAAAAGTATTTTCCTCTTTTCAGTGACCCAAATAAGTACCAATGAACTCCACTGGTGAGGCTTCGCATTCTTTCTGCATTATTTTCAGTGGGGCATCCAAAGAAGGGACAGGAAGCAAATCTGAGTTTTAGGCATCACTTGTCTCACACTGTAATTAACCAAGGTCATGTCTAATAATAGGAAAGATTTAAAGTGATTGAACTTCTTGTTTTCTTCATCCTTAGCAGAAGCCTAAGCTTCCAGTTCAGATATCAAAGATTTGAGAGTCAAAGAAAAACTGACAATGTCTGTAAAGATGTCAACCACGTCAACATTAGAGTAATTCTACTTCTGCTGATTTTTCTAGGTATAAAGATTTGTCTGATACAGCAGCAGGAGAGAAGAAGTTGTCTGCCAAAGAGAGATGTCGTCTTGTTCTTCAGCAGTGTAAATTACAAGGCTGGCAGGTTTGTGATCTACAAAGCAATTAAAATATCATTCTTTAAACAACCTAGCTGAGTCATTTCCATTGTGGCAAGCCACCACATCCTTTGCAGCAGTATATTCTTTTGAGATTTAATGTATGCATTGGGATAGAATCAAACTGATTTTCCGAGTTTTCTAGCATATGAGTAGCTGTGATCATTGTTTCAAAAAATCAGTGTATTCTTGTGGGAAGGAAAATATTTCAATTAAGCATGTATACTATGTGAACTTGCATTCAGGTTTTTAAAGATATCTTGTATACACATTTTAGTGGTTGAATGGTTTCTGAATTACAAAAAAAACCTTGCACATTTCCTTTATGTAAAATCCTGTACTAAATTATATACTGTCATAATAGGGGAGACCCAAAATGACTGCTTAGGACTTCGCATCCAGACAATGCCTTTGTAGGTGCCAGCATGCTAATTCAGACCAAAGTACCTAGAGTTGCTGTACATCAAGTAAAGTAAAAAATAATAACCCAAACACTGAACAGGAAGCTCTCAACTTCCTATCCCATTACCTTGCCCTATTTATATCGTAGTTAATCCTCACCAGCATGAGGATTGCAAGGTGGGTGTCTCCATTTTTCCAGAGTACTCAGTCATCTCCTTTGGATAGCTTTGTAATTGAGCAGGAGTGATTTCTTTGACATGTGCAACTTCTAAAGAAAATGGTGTTTCCCTGCACACTATGTAAGCTATTATACAGAAAGGAAGCTTTCTGTGACTTGATATGTAGAGCATTCTCCCAGGTGGTGTAAGCTTCAGATTCAGGTCTTTTCCCAGCCTACGAGCACTGAAATCTATTCCACAAGAGAGCATCCAGGCCAGTTTCAGGGACAGGTATGAAGTATAGGGACTGAACAGTAGCTATGGCTCTCCTATAGGTTTCTTTGGGAACATTAGTTTAAATGAAGGGGTTAACATAGGTCTTCTAATTAATGTATGACCTCTAATCATTAGTAGCCCCAGAAAAAGTTTCTGCAACTGTTTATGAAGGACAAGGACTATGCTGGACTTTGTGCTATGGATGTTTATCAGTGGCCCAGATTCCTTAGTTATAACAGGAAAAAAGGTAAACCCCCAACTAGGCTGGGAGCACACAGGCGTGATCAACTGCACTTGCACACATAAGAAGATTTTTCTTTGGTCAAAATACTATTTAAGTCCCCTTTTAGTCACTAAAGCAGGTAGTGGGCACGTATAGCCTCACTCCTTCAATAGCGAAGACCAAAAGTATGGACTGAAAAAGATAACAATATTAAAATAGACTTGCTTTCCCTACTCAGGTTTCTAAAGTTAGCTCTGGGGCTTATTCTGCATCCTTGCCACAAGATTCCCTATAACAAACAGTCATTAAAATCTAGAAGTTGTACCTTTGCTTACAAGTACCTGGAGCTGAGAGTACCGCCGACCTTCAGAACTTGTGTGGGGCTACAAGCTTGACGTTGGGCAAAAGCTGTGCATCAGTAATTGCATGTTGTGCTCTAGTCACAAAACACTGAGCAGGATGCCTCTGGAGTTTATTTCCCCAGGAGCCAGTAACAGCGTTACAGCACAAAATAAAATCAATCGGTCATCAGTGAAAGCCTACGGCTCAAGACTAGTGATTCTGTAGTGATTGGCATTTGAAGACAAACCTGAAATCTTGACAGGCAAAACTGTTAAAAGGAAATTGCAAAACAGAATCCCTCCGTCGTGCTCCATCAGTCCTGCAGGACTGAAGCTTGTGATCTCAAACAGACTTTAGAGGTTCTGACTCCAGAATCTCATTAACACCAGGAGAAGTCAGGTGTGCAAAACTACAGCAGTGCATAATGCATTGTCTTTCCAACCAGAAAGGAACAAAACTTTTAAGAGATGCTGGTAAGTTAAATGGAATAGGAGGGTTTGGGGGTGAGAGTTGTACCACTGTCACACAGTGACTAAGAAGTACATGGCACATGACTAAGCTGAAAGGAACAAGGTCTGAATAAACAAGTGACTTTCTCCTTAGACTTTCTTCAAGCCACAGAGAGCTATGACAAACAGATGGAAAGGTGATAACCATGGAAGAAAAATCTAGGAGAAAATTCATTCTAAGTCCAGACAATTTCTTACAGATAAATGCCCAGTGATTACAAATTTTACAACAACATGTTTTGTATAGGTGACACAGAACCATATACCCAGCTATCAGCAGTAGTGACTAATGTCTGTGTCACATAATCTGTCTCTCTCAATTACCTTTTTGATTCATTTGACTAATCATGAAAGTTGAACTTTAAATAACAATCTAAATGAGGAAGCTTATACAATCTGCAGTTGTCATGTGTGCCCTCCTCTATGCTTTTACAGCAGAGGACTCTGGAAAAAAAGAAGAAAAAAATTTAAAAGGGAGATGGAGGGGGAAGAAAGGGAAGGAAAAGAGGAATTAGGAATGCAGGATGATGTCAGCTTAGCAAAGCCAGAGTAAAGGAGTCATCTGTAGTACATCACTAAAAATCATCCAAGAAGTAGGTAGTTACACATATAACCAGTTTATTCATCCACTGTTGCCAGCAGTAACTACTTCAATTGAGTCGCTGCTGGAACTGAAAAATCTATTTGATGCAGAGGTTCATGAATAAGCAAAAAATGCCTTCCTCAACACTGTTACCTGCACTTCCCTAAAGAGCTGTTGCAGATTCAGGTAGATAAATTGACCAAAAAAATAGATAGCTAAAATATCCACATCAAAGATGATGAAGTTTACGAGTAAGCAGCACACGTCTGAAATCAACCTCCTGCTTATATGTCATCATCAGAGGATGAGGTTGCCAATAAACTCCGCAGCAGACGGGGAAAAAGAAAGAGCTGGACTTTATAGCTGGGTGGATCTGGATGATACTTTATTTAAACTCCTTCTGATAATGTACTTTGACTATTCCATTTTGTGAAAGGCGATATTAACTTGGGGGAGGGGAAAGTACATCTGTGTTCTGAAGTGAAACCCCAAAAATTAGTAAAGTCTTTGTATTTATTTCCTACTTGACACATTTTCTTTCTTACGTAAGTTGTGTTTGGAGAGTGTTTTATAAACCAACAGAACAAAAAAACCCAAAGCCTACTCACAGAACAAATTCTTTCTCCTCTTGTAAGTCCTGCAGTCTGTTTAAAAATGGAGGACGAGTGCAGAAGATCCAATACCAGAATCCAATTTTGGTTTATTTTCTCTCATTTAGTAGAGCATAAGAGCAAACACTATCAGCTAGCCAGTGTCTGGTGCTTGATTCAGCAGCTTCTGTGTTAGAAGTATTTATTAGGGAAGTGTTGATAGGTTTATGAAATGTTGCTATTACTTGGGTAAGCTGAGCTGGAGATAGCTAAACTAGGACAGTAAAATAGCTGTTTCATTGAAGCTGGCATACCATCCAGTTCCACTCATGCACTTAGAATAACTACTGAAATTATAAAAGTGCATTGCTGTTAATGAAAGGCAGTTTTTGCATCCTGACTCTGTGCACAGCCTAGATAAGGTGTTCTATTACTTTAACATATACCTGATCATGACAAGATTAGCTACTTGCTGTGACTTTTGAACATGCCTGATTTAAGAGAAAATCAAATTTCTAAATCAAAGCAAACCATTCCTACTCCAGACAGAGTGAAAGTAATAGACTTGTTTAACCCCTGGAGAAATCAGTGAGAGTTTTGCTATTAATGTTAGAAGGAACAAGATGATACGT
>VZSC01000282.1:72213-82695 GCA_013398225.1 Steatornis caripensis | reverse complement strand
AAGATGATACGTAGTAACTTTAGAGTCAAATTGAGTGGAAGTACTGGCTGCTCCATGTAAAGCAGAAGAATCTCCTGCCCTCCAGAACATCTAAAGACCTTTACATTAGGAAACCCATATTTCCAGTGCTGTGTTCACTTATTGTCATGCAGTGATGTATTAGCTAAGGAAAGCCTACGATCCCAATAGCATGACTAGCTTGCAAACATAATTGTGCTTTGGGAGAAGTGCGGGGCACAAACAGTCCTTGGCTTTTTTTACTGACATAAGGGAACTTTCATTTGTTTGGATTATCATTCCTCACACTGTTAAGCTTGCAAATATAAATTCAATAAAAGAGAGTTAGCTCATAGCTTACTGAGCTTTCTCATCAAAACTTGGAGCTTTACATTTTGTTTAGCTAAGGTCAGTGGTCTGCAATTAACCCTTCTCAGTTACTTCAGATGGAGCTTGCCGAAATGTGAACAACTTGTATTATACCAGAAGTAAAACAAAACATAAATTTTATTTGGTCTTGCTATACAGTGCAGCTGTTACATACAAGCAAAGGCCAGACTTCACCAAAAGTGAATCTTTTATCCTTTGACTGCTAGAAATGCTTGTCTGGTTAAAAGATAGGAATCCTTAAACACATCTAATAAAAGCTTTGTCTTAGTTTACCTTTCCAGTTTTTGGCTTGCTTCTTCTAATCCGCGATGATTCCATCTCATCAGTAGCCTTGAATTCTGAACACAAGAGATCACTCGTTTTGAAAAAAGTAAGGCAAGTCTGAAGTTTGAATTGAATGATCCAAAGACTCATCAAGTATGAAATAAGGCATACAGGAAAGCCAGTCAGAATGTTTTTTATGAATCTCCAAATCAGCATCAGGTAGTTGCCTGAGACAGACTTTGTGTTAGTGCCAGTTCACATTTTTACAACTACAGGTGCTGCTAGAGTTGTTTCGGGAGCCTGTGGTGATTCTGGAGAAATCATCCTTGCCAGTGTGGAGCTGTGTTATTAAACTTCTTTCACTCAAAAAGGATGTTAAAACAAAGAATAAGTCCTCAATAAAGGGTAATCTCAGAAGTCCAGCTAGAGATTTTTAATTCTTCTAGCACTTCTAGAACTGCAGAAAGAAAATAAAGAGTATGATCCATAGTTCTTAACAGTCACAAAGAGAACCATATTTCATTACAGACCTACAGGTGTTTCATTTATTGGATTTGATATAGCTGTCTTTTTTTTATTATTATTTCAATATCTTAGTATACAGTATTAGCATACCAGAGTCCTTTTTGGCAACAGTATATTTGTGATTAAATAGAAGAATATAGAATGTAAGTAGCGTGTGATTAAATCAGAGAAATTAGCAGAAGTATATGAAATCGTATATATGTAAATTGTATGCTTAGCTCAGGGAGACTTTTAAGTTATTTTTTGAACAGAAGTGTTTATTTTGGCTTAAAACGAAAGTGGTTATACTATATTGAAATACGAATTGCTTTGTACATGCTATAATAAAGTACTAGAGTACTTTGCAAGCAATGTAATATAAAAGGAATTCTTAACTCTTTTTTTCCCTCAGTAGGAAAACTTTGAGTACTCATAAACTGTATGCCAGTTTATTCACTTGTAATTTAGTAATTTTAACAGTGCTGGTAGTCAGTGTCCCTTTTTGTTTTGAATATCTTATTTTAAGAGTCAATTTTCTTTTAGACAATTTTAAAATCAAGTAAATAATGAAGATCATATTAAAAAAAAATCCCAGGAGGAGTTTCCAGACTAATGGTAACTGATTAAAACACCAGTGTCTATATTTCCCTCATACTTTGAATTATCTCAGCAAAATTACTTTGTCGCATTGTATCATCCCACTACATTCTTGGAAATATTTTGCTAGTAGCAGAAATCACCGCAGAGTGAGTTTGGACCTCACCAGTACTACCAAAAGGCTGTCCTGGGCCAGCAACCACCTGCAAGCTTTCTCAGCAGCTATTTTGTGCCACACAATACAAGTCCATCCTATCCTCTCGGCCAGAGAGTAGGGTGGATGGTTCATTTTGACCTCAGAATGCTCACAAGCTCTCAGTCCTTCAACGCAGAGCTCTGTTTTTGGTTCCTCTTTCTATCTATTTTTTCCCCTCTGGAATATATTTCACCCTCTCTCCATCGACCTTTCAGGTGATTACTAGTGTTGGAAATTCTTTATTTTTCCTTCTGCTATCTTTTGCATCCAGATCTCTCAGTCTCTCAAATCTAGATTCAACATCTCTCTCTCCCCTCCCCTATTTCCCCCCTCCCCCTGCATTTGTAACTCTGTTGACACTTTGCTCTTGTTTTCTTCTCTTTAAAAAAAAAAAAAATCTAGATACTTCACTTCATCTGGTGTTCATCTCTTATTTCTCAGGGTTTAGTTTTCCAGTCTCCTACCTCAGGGTTTACTTTCTCTGTCATTGCTGTCTCTGTTGTCTATATTTCTCAGTTCACACAGATACACACTTCCATATTGTTTCTTTTGGTGCTGTGTCTGTTTCTAGGATTTTGAAAAACTAGAATGATAGGTCCAGTAAGTACAGAGATCCCATGAGATAAAACTAGGTTAGAGTTTCCTCCACTGAGTATTTCTTGCATGCGTCTTGTATTTCCTGATCACTTCCTTTCCTGTAGGGCAGTCCTTTTTGTCGTTTCACAAATGCAAAGATCTGTGAGGTTTGTACAGTTTTGGGAAAAGAAACGACTATTTTTCTGCCCTTTCCCAGAGAGTTGAATGACAGTTTTTCTCCCTAAAGTCCAGCTCCTGACAAATGCTTACATAAATGCTTAATGTCACTCGCGTGAATACTGGACCACTCACATAGTTTATATTAAGGCCATACATAAGCTATGCTAAACTGTGGGTTTATTCATTGTGTACCACGATGCAAGGTCAGTAGTTTGCCAGAGACAAAGCAGAACTCTTAAAATGTGTGAAGAAAAGCTAACAAATAAAGCAGAGAGGGTAAGGCTTTAAAAATAACATTTCAGTCCTTGTAAAAGATCAGTACCTTGTAAACGGGTTTGTCGTTATAATATTTTTGCAGACATGTACACTGCAAAAGACATTTTACAATAGTTTTAAGGCTTTTTTCTACATTTCATTAATGCACTGTGAAAATGTGTGTCATTGTGTAAAATATCATTAGATTATAGTTCTCTGTCTTTTGTAGGTAGCTATTTTGAAAGTACTGCCAGAAACACACAGCACTCCCACAAATTGCCTTTTTTAAACTAAAGAACAGCTTTACAGATTCCCTTGACACCTATTAAGTATGAGCTAATACTGCCTCCATGCCACCTACACACCATCTCAGCATCCATTCCATAGTTTTGAATGTCTGTACTTCTACATCCTACACCATTTCTGTTTAAAAAAAAAAAAATAGAAAAAAGAAAAAAGAAGAAAAAAGAAGAAAAAAGAGAGAAAGAACAGCTCCCTCCCATCCTTTATCCTTCCTCCCAGGGAAAAAAAAAAGGAGACCTGTAGCAGTAATTGAAGCTTTGGTAGTCATCAATGACAATTTTACCTAATCTTTAAAAAATGTGTCATTTTGAAAAATAACATTTTAAACCTTAATGCTTTTCTAATTAAAATAACTATGACTGTAATTCACAGATGGTTTACTTTTACAGGAGTCTGAATGACATTAAAATTTCAAACTCAGATGAGAGCACTTTGTAGTCCAGAAACTATTGAAAAGTGAGTGCTTTAGTGGAAGAACATTTTAACCTTTTTTCCCCCTAGGCAAGCAGGAAACATTTTGTGATTAGAGAAAAGACCATAATGAAGACAAGTGTAAACCTCAAAAATGGTTTTGTTACCTGGCATATGAAATTCCAACATTTTTCAGCATTATTGGTTTCACCGGACAGCAGAAGTCTGCAGAGGACAGTGAGACTGGCCTGTTCTCCATCAGCTTTATGGGGTATCAGATTTAATTCAAAGACTGAACAACACCGGTCTCCAGCTGTACTAGTATAATAAAATGTGCTATAGCATTTTCTTCTATACATGCTTCTGTCTAGAGCTCTGCTCTCAATAGACCTAGCATATGATGTAAAATCTATAAATAGCTTTTATCCGAATGTAAAAATGAATTTGTATTGACATTTTGGATTTCTTCGTTCACTTAAAAATTGCAGCAGGCTTCTACTAATGAAGTTCTTCGCATAAGCGATGCCACAATAACTCTGTTAATGTTGTTTCTAGGGTGTAGGATGGGAGAAAAGAGCGCTAATGCTTTGCATGTCCTCTAGCTGGCTTCAGGACTCTACGATGCCAGACACATGTAGCTAAACTGACCGTAAGCTTGAGCTTACTTGACTGTGATTTTGTGACTTTACACTGTGAAATAAATTGCAACTTGATGTTTAGTTAAGTTACACGTTTGAAATACAGTCTAGATGTTAATCATGAAACTGGTTGAGAATGAAGTTGTTAATTTTGTGATGGGCATTGCTGGAAATCGGGGCTTTTTTAAGGTTTCAAAGCGTAACTTTTCATCCTCATTTCTACTGTCAGAATACCATAATATTGCCCTAGTGGAGAGGAATGTTTTAGAGACTTCCAGTGAGGAAGTAAGGGGAGAAATAAGCGTTTTGAGGAATCGAAGGAAAGAGGCAGAAACGAGGAAAAAGTGGATGATTTGGCATGTGCCTGAGACAGAGGGGCAAAAAAAGGCTCTGATGTTATGTAGAGGGTTTGTGGAAAGGAGAAGTGGAATATAAAGAGAAAAGTGTAATCAGAGTAGAAGTATATTATTTTATTAAGTGTTGCTATCCAGGCTTTGGTTGTCTGAGAGCTACTCAGATACAAATGGTAATTATAATAACTACATGATAATTTAATTACAGTTAACCATGTGAATAATAATTCAGTTACAGAAGAATTCTGGATTTAAGGTGATGTGAGCAAGAAGATGGAGGGTTTAGTAGCCAAAGCTATTAATAAGGGAAGTTCGATAGGTGTTTTGACAAGATGGATGGAAAAAATAGTTGTTTGATGAGCAATTACTACAGAATTTGCAGGCTTGTGACAGAGTGGATGTGGTGGGAGGAGCCAAGGTGGAGTTCTGGTATCCTGGAAGAAAGTTAAATGCACGAAAATAGAATAGTTGCTGGGAAAATAGGAGAAAATCGACATGATTTGCTGGGAAAACATGAAAAGTTTGCTTGTTCATGATGCAAGATTAGATGTCTAACAGAGAAGCAAATTTAAACTGAAGAAGAAAGTCATTGACCTCTTTTTCTTAGAACTTTTTGATGAAATAAGGAGGAAAAGAAGTGGGGACAAAAGGAAAGATTCCTAAGTAAATTTAGCAAGCCCAGGGAAAGAAACGGATTCCAGAACAGATGATGGATGAAGGAGGAAGTCATAGTGCTAAGACAACCAGTCAAAGAGAGAATTTTGAAAGCACGGGAAGAAAAGTGAAAACTTTTGTTGAAAGTCACTGGTCAAGAAAATGAGAATGAGAGTATGTATGTCCCTAAGAGCCACATATAAGAGCACAATGAGACCTCAGTGAGATTCCCTCAGATGAACAGGAAGTTGAAAATTGGAACTCATCACTGAAGATAATCTATTAAGTAAATATAAAGACATCGTTTTACCTGGGTAGCTATCATTGCAGAAACAGGATCCAGGAAAAAGTAATGTTGTTCTGGACTAATAACTCCAATTTGTAAGCAGAAGAATTATTCCAGAATAGATGATCTGAATAGAGGAGCTACTCTGGAACCCCTAAGTTATACTGGTATTTCTGTAGCTGCACAGCTTTCTAAAATAGCTGTTCCAGGCATTTTCCACTATACAAAGAAAGCCTATGCCCTATTTATGAGTTTCTACAATGGCAAGACAAGTAAAATGTGGTTTTTATCACCTTGCCTTCACACACTTTGCAATAACACAAAAAGGTTGGGAAAAGAGATACTAACGAAAAAGATTTTAGAAAGAATTCTAGTTTTGTCATTCGAGTCTGCCTGATTTTAACTAGAAGACTAAAAGTTGCACTATCATTGTCTGTCAGCTCAAACTTCAGAATTAGGGACTTTTTAAAACATTTGTTTCAAAATAGTTTCTCTCTAGAGAGAAGGGAAGCCAAGGGACAAAAATATGCCCCAGTCATTTCTGTATTTTGGTAATGGAGTTTAAACACGGTATATACGTCCTGGCTTTCTGTAGTTCATCACTGCCAGTGATATACATCTGACAATAAGGTTTGGATTAAAAACAATTAGTTGAAAAGGTGTGAAAATCTCCCTGCTGATACCTGTCTCCCAGATCTATATTGAAAAACACAACAGTGAAGCAGGATGGTGCAATGAGAAGAGGATGGGCATGTGAGCTGCAGACAAACAACAGCTGGAATGAATTTCTGCAATTTCAGCCAGATTTGTATTAATTAATCAGTGTGCCTATTAGCTATACAAAATTAATAGGTAAACAGAAGCTCTAATCTTCACTGGATAGCACAGTTCTCTGATACTTATCCTTTTATTTCTAAGAAGTGAAGGAAAGTTTCTTCTACAGAATTCCTGAGAAAAAAATGGTATAAGAAAAGCCTTTTTTTCTCCAATTTTTTAGTTACTTTGGGTTTACTTTTTAGACAGCTAAGTTGTATGTGATTTGGGTTTTTTTTATGGCTATTAGAAAGGAATACTTCTGAAGATTATACAGAAGAGAATTTTTAAGGGTTGTTTCAGCATGATTCAGAACATACCAAAAGGAAGGTGTTTTATTTTGCTCTAACTACCTATTTTTTTCTGTAAAGGGGAAGAGCATCTCATGATTGTTATTAAGACCCTCAAGAGCTAGATGAGTTAAACCAAGCAACTAGTCAGCACCAGAACAAGCTCGTACACTCAACCAGTACTTAGGAGATTATTTTCCACAAATGAGTCCCTCTGTCTCTGACTTACTAGGCTTGGTTCTAAAAGGAGACCTGCAGCACAGCTTTGGCAGGCAAGCCTGGTAACTAGGATTCGTAATTTTACTGGACATTAGGAATAATTCTCACTAAGGGCAGTGATTTTTTCCCAGTCTCCAACCTGGGCTAAATTCTTCCTGTTCCACAGATGGCAGCTGTCTGTTATAATTTTCTGCTCCACATGGGTTTATGGCTTGTCACCTTTCTCCTTGCCTACGTTCCCCTGTTTTATAAAAGCTAAACCTTATTTTCTATTACATTGTCTAACAAATTAGCATAATTCAGAATGTAGTTATGAATTTAACGTGAAGACTGTAGTATGTTTTCTGGATGTTTTTGTAACTAAAGGGATACTGTATGTCTGACAGCTTGCTCATCCCTTTCAAATACATCTTTTATTCAACCAAGTGATACTACCTCTCTGTACAAGTATTGGCACTGTACTGTTCTTAAATTGCAGATCTCATCTCCACCCTTAGCTGGATTGTATAGGTATTATTGTGATTTACCTGTCGTTGTTTTGGCCTTTTCTGTTGATGGTGAGGGTTTCCCTGCTGTTTGTATTCTAGATAGGAGTCCGAAAAGTGTTTCTTAAGTACTGGCAAGCTGACCATCTCAATGATTTGTGCCTTCAGCTTCAGAAGAAAATTATAACCTGCCAAAAAGGTAAGAATTTCAGAAAAGTATTCCTGAGCTGTCACTTTGTACACTGAGCAGAATATTGCATAACAAAAAAATTTTCTTCTCCTTCAATAGTTGCTGTATTTTATACGTTCCCTACAGACATATTTCCAGCTAACTACTTATACAGCTTTTTGAGATGGTACTTACATTGGTGATGCTTGCACTGTCTATCTGTCAAACGTAATGTTATGGCAAACTGTTGACTGTAATTAAAACCTAGGGGAACTTGACTATTTCCTTTTAATGTATATTCAGTGATTTTTTTAAGGCATTAATATCGCCTTTAATGTCTTGTTGCAGATCAAATAGAGCGACAAGGATACAAAATTGCTATGTGTTCAAATATATCAGCAGTGAAAATAAAGCTGATAATTTAGTATGTTTAGTTGTCTTTATTTTTCCCCTTTTGTTACGGCTTTCATATTTGACAATGCTCAGGTTTTATGTTTAGGCATTTTCCTCCCATTTATGATTGCATTTGTACTAAGGTCACACTGACATTTTTTGGCACATTTTTAAAAGGAGGTATTATCCACTACCTCCTGATTTCCTGTTACTTCAGTTCCATTTCCTATCAAAATCTCAAATAACTGCCAAAAATGTGAATATTGCTTTGTTTGAAGAAGCTTCCTTCACACAATGCATTATTTATCTAATTGGCTGATGTCTGCAACAATGGCCATTATCACCTTTTTGAAGGAAATTAAAAAGACAAAGTTCTATCTTGGGTTTTTTTAGTCAGATACATAATATTGCAGACTTATGAATATATAATCCTCTTTCATTTTAACTCTCTGTTCTTCACTGTGTGTATATAGTGTAAAAGAGAAAACCAAGAGAAAACTTGAAGCAAGAGGAATCGAAATCTTGGCAGTTCAGGAAGGAATGTGGAGAATGACGGTTAACACAGGGCACAGTTCAGCTGAGCGTGTAACTTGTGCCTGATTTTTTGTGTGAATCACCCTGTTGTATTCACGCATTTAGAAAAGCAACAGTGATTTCCCTTCTCATGCTGACTTATCAAAGAAAGGAAATATTTACCTTTCATAGTCCAATTTGAAAACAGAGTGCTTTAATATAACAGTACACTAAAACACAAAACATCCTCAGATATGTCCATGTTTTGCAGAGGTAAGAGAAGAGACATCTGCCAAACTCTGCCTGAAGAATGAAGATAATAGGTCCTCTTGGCTCCTTACAAAAATATTTATTTTGGTTTTGCTTCTAGCCCTCCTAGTTAGGCTAACTTGAAAAGTCTTTTTCATGAAAACTATGTGTTCAAAGCTTTTATCAAAGCTATCGCTCATCTGCATCATCATTTTTTATGATCTGGGAAACGTGAGAAAATCAAGAACTTGCATGAATAAGGAGTCGCTACTCATCCATTTGACTACGTTAGCTCATAAAATAAGATGCACTTTCCAAACGGGTTCAATTGTGAACTTCCAGAATTAGGATGCCAAAGAGCTGTGGCAGGTTGGGAATAGGATAGAGTACCTGTACATTGTTCTTATGTAATCCTGAAATTGGGATCCATAGACTTTTAAACTGGGATGGTGATACCTAGTGAGTAGTGATATCAGTCCTGCTACATATCCACATTTTTCTCCCCTCATCCTTTGCATCCAGAGGACTTTGGAAGCTAAATCTCTCCTGATAATGCATTGACTGATATCAAAACTGATCAATAATTTCTCTCTCAGGCTTAAAATTTAGTATCATATACCCATATTAGGACTTAACTCAAAGGGAAAACAGGTCTTGTCCAAAATTCTTACCAATCAACTGTTTTTACCTCATTCTTACTAGCAATCCCTGCAGTATTCCCATAAATCTGTGCAAAACCAAAACAAACCAAACCAGATAAGTCTTTTTCTATTATCCTGGAAGTTAATTTACACAGGCAAAGGAAGGGATCAAACTAAAGTGAACACATGTCTAGAAACACTTTTTATTTAAAAATGGATCTGTGAGTTTAAGGACTTTGTCATGTTTTTTTTCACAGGTATGAGAAATACATATAGGAAGTTTTGAACTTACTGAATCACTGAGAAAATTGTTTGCACCTGTAGGAATGTTCATCATGCTGAAATTCTTCCATTAGAGTTCATGTAGATTAGAAATTAACTTTAATACATTGCATACATAATAGTTAATACATTTCTTACATAAAACACATCCACGGTCTGCTTGAATTTTGATTATTCTGGTCTTTATCCTTAGATGAACTGTAAAGAAGTAGATATTCTTCTGCCTTGTGGTTTCTAACCTCAATTACTTTAATTTGAATTTGAATTTGAATAAGTGAAAATTATTTTAGATCACCATAAATGAAGAGCGAGTTCAGAAGACAATCTTAGTACGCATACAGTAGTAGATAAACTGAGCAGTAAAGGTCTAGGAGATGACCATGTCATTTCACAGCAGTTTTTGAGGTTATGAAATTGGGTTTTTGTTCCGTGTTGAACTGAAGAAAACATCTTTCAAATGTTCTCACAGAGAAGGAAATGTGGTGAAATGTCCATCTTCTAATGAAAACCTTGGCTACTCAGTTCATGAAAACGCGTGCAAAAGAGAAGAGGGATGTCTGTCTGCCAATCTTTCATGACAAATCTTTGTTGAATGTTTCTTCAAAACATAACAATTTTGGTGAAAGTGCATAGTTCGGAGTAGCTGTACAGTCCCTAAATGCTACAGCTAGCTGTACTGGATATCATTTTACTGGGCCGTCCTAGCAGGCTCCTCTGCATTGTTTATGCCTGCTAACAATCCTACCAGAAGATCGACCTCTGTGTTTCCTTTTCCTAGCCAACCTTAGTAGTTTTACCAGTCTTTTTTTTTTTTTTTTTTTTTT
>VZSC01000282.1:36604-72053 GCA_013398225.1 Steatornis caripensis | reverse complement strand
TGTTTTTTTTTTTTTTTTTTTTGTCGAGGTAGAAGTACACACATATACACACACTTGTAAAAATGTTAATTCAAAATACAGACTTTTTTCCTGAGTCATCCAGGATTTGATGTTTAACTACGTATCTAATATCCTATCTGCTCTGCAGCAGATAAGTTTAAAGAAAATACTGGAAGTGAGGGAACAATTGTTGATTATTAAACTCTCTTGAATTTTTCATACTTGTGAGCAGTGAACTCTGATAATGTTCTAAGCATATATTCATTACCTTTGCAACAGCAACATTACAAATTTCAGACTCACTAATGTGTATATCTGATGTGAATACTCTCACAAAATTGTCAACAAATAACTGTGCTATTTATTTCTTTTTCAACTAAATTGGGTAAGTGCGTTACTATTTCAGGGTTTAAAGAAGTCAGATTTTATAGAATGTGACTAAAGTGCTTGAAAATGGCATGGCTGAGTGTGATTATAAAACTGTACACCTTCAAAGTTGTCCGTTATAAATAATCTCAAAGTACCTGATCTTGAATGTTTCCAAACCCAGTGAATTTTGGACAGAAGCAGTATCAGTATGTTAACATTAACCTTTCTTACATTTCATCAGCTGGGCACTGAGTGTGTCTAAAAAAAAATCTTATTTTAAATGTCTAAACAAGAAGGTGGTAGAAAATATTTTACATTGCCCTCTATTTTAGCTTTTTATTTTACTTAATAGCATCTTACATTCATAGAAGACTAATTATATCTTCCTCTGTTTACATTTTCCTTTAGATTAATTCAGCTTGACTCTGTCATTTGAAGTTGTTCTGCAGTGTTCCTAAGACCGAAACTTAATTATATTATTAAAAAGGCCTAATGCATTTTAGCCTTTTTTAACCTTCCAGTCTTCATATTAGCATTTTCAGTATTTTCTCCCAAACTAACCAACATCTTATACAGGCTATTGCCTGCTGGTTTCACTTAAGAAAAACTTTCAGTGACCAGAATGAGAGTAGCCATAACAAGCAATGATGAAATTCAACCTATTTTTGATACATGTAAGTTAATGTACTGAAAATCAACAATATTTCAGACAACGGACAAATAATTCTAAAATGCGGTCTTCCCTGAGAGGTATACAGCAGTTATTCCAGCTCTGGAAAGAATCAGGATCTTGTGGAACTTAAACCCCACCACCACAAATAAAGCACAATTATTTAGCATATCTCTTCCTTCTAAGCCAAAAGATATGGTGAGGGAATACAAATATCACCCTGTTGCAGGTGAAGTGATTAATTTGGTGCCGAATTCATCATGGCCATGGAGGTCCCTGTGTCTCGTGTTTCTGATCAGCTGGGTACTTCAGAAAATTCAGGGGACTAGGTGGTATTTAGGTCGAATAGAATTTGTTGTAATGAATGTTGATACTTAGGAAATTAGTACAGAAAACTATTATAGGAGATGATACACCAAAATCTTCTCCCAACATAAGGCTGACGAAGACTATAAAAAATAGGCCTAATAGATACATAAAGATGATGCAATGCAGATGAAAATTTTGAGCTGAAAAATGCAGACTTGATGTGACAGATACATTTGACAAATTTGCATTAAATTAATCTAATTATTTTTGCTGAAAGGAAATGAGCAACAAAAGGTCTTTAAGTTTCGTTAAAAAATGTTGTGTCGATTTTGATTTTTTCTAGGTACACTGAAATATTTAAAGCCTTTTTTTAAGTTGACCAAAAGCAAATGATCATTTAATTCCTACTGCATTCAGTGCAACAATCATTTATTCAGGGTTTTATTTTGAAACAAATGAACTTCTGACCTTTGCAGTGTAAATGTATGCTTTCACGATCTGTAGCATATATCCAAGTTTCCAGTTGTAATGTAATAAGAAGTAACATTCAGAAAAAGTGAGTGTTTTGAGTTGTGGTATCTCTAATCTATGAATGAATTTACTATCGATACTTTGTTTTAAGCACTGACGGTAGAAAAGACATTTCCATTTTAGTATGTTGTTAATACACCACCATCCCATTTCTTTCGTTCTTTCTGTAAGATGTTGACTGAACTCTTTTGCTCACGTTTACAGCAGAACACACAGTAGTATTAAGTTATTCACTAATTAATTCTCTTTCTTTGATCCATAATTTTTCCTTCTGTTATGGTAGTTGTAAGAGGATTTCTAGCTCGCCAGCGCTTGTTACAGAAGATGAGCATCAAACAGCAAGAAGTCACCTCAATCAAAAGCTTCTTGCAGGATGCCGAGGATATGGGATTGAAAACATACGATATCTTGGTCATTCAAAATGCTTCTGACATTGCCCGGGAAAATGACCGGCTCCGCAATGAGATGAACACTGCTTACCAGAGGGAAAAGTTAGAGGCTAGAAACAGACCAGAAGAAGGCCACAAAAGGTAAGATGAGAAAATATCTACTGTAAAGAATTAAAACATTTCTTCAGTTTTAGTGACTTCCTTCCCTGCTTAGAAAGTCATAGAAATGACTGAGGAATTGCAAGAAGATTCTGAAGTATATACTCAGCCTGAATCAATGTCAGGCCCTATTTTTTCTCTATATCAGGTAATTAAGTCTAGAAACTTAAGAACACCCCTAATATCCTGTTCAGAGGCCTCTGAGCTTTATAGGACCTCGTTCAAGCCTCTGTGGCTTCTATTTTTTTTCAGAAATAGTTTTTAATTCTATGATAAATTGATTCTAGTTGAACTTTCATCAAACCAACCAATCAAACAAAAAATTCCCCTAACTTAAAATTCCATCATTGGGAAATTGCCAAGATAATGAAAACCAGCTAGGAAGGCGTTAAAATACAATGAAGTCCAGACTGAGAAATCCTGATTACATGTTGAAATAGGTAGATTGATTGTGAGAAGAATTCTTTCCTCTTATTTAAAAATAGGCAAATGTCTTTTGTTTAACTCCCATCAGAGTTTTCAGGATTACTTATTTTACAAATCCAGCAAATGCCGGAGAGTGTCTCTCTAGGAACTGAGTCCCTGATCTCTTTTCTCTCAGACAGCTGAATAGGCAGAGGTAGCATTTGCAGTTAATAGGCACGTGCCTGTAACAGGAATGTGTCTATAACTTGCTGGACATATAAATGTTTATTTTTCCATAGGAACTTAATTTTTGTCTAGAACAACTCCCTTTGCTTTCATTGCTTTTGTCAGTGACTTTTATTAAAGTGAAAATGGCAGTGCATCTGCTTAATTAGCTTCAAATATCCCAGTGATTACATATTGGAGGAAATGCCTTTGTAGGAAAGACTGTAATTAAACATTACAGTGAAAACAAATTATGCACTGAGCACCATGCTTTCATCTTTAGCTATTTCATTTACTACATGGGCAGCTGGCTATATCCTGTGCATGAATTCCAGCTCTGCTGATGATTTGCCATGCAGAAATACAATTTAAAAACCAAAATGCTCAGGGATTTGTTTGTAAAATGACGGTATAGACATCTTCTACCTGTCTAATACATTACCACTCTAAGTTAAAAGGTTTTCAATGCTTTGACTGATGGAGGAATAAAATGTTAGAAGAGTTTTTGTTAAAAATCAATTTGTTGGAAGCAGCTGATGATAAACATTTCTCAATGCGTATTGAAATAGCAAAAAACAAAAAAGGGGAAAAAATTAGAATAAGTAAATCTCCAAACCTGCAATTTAAATAGCTAAAAATAATGCCATAATTAATATTATGAAAATGATAACTGATAATAAATTTTAAACAGGGACTTATATAAGTATCCGGAAGAATTGTTCCAACAGCCAACGTATCTGGGTAAAAAGATCACCTAATATTCTAAAGATTTGCATTATCTAAATAGAATTTATAGTTGTCTTTTTAGAAAATATTGATAAAGGCTCAGCATTTGCTGCCTCAGTAACTTTCTATTAAAATGGATTTCCCAGAAATTATCATTCAGATTGAAAAACCAGCTTTTTGATTGTGTGTAACAATCAAAGTGTGAACAATTCATTCAGTGAATGTCTGATCAACAATATGAAACTGCTTAAGGAAGGCTGCATTTGTGTGAAAAAGGGCCAGTGTCCTGATTTATCACGAAACAGGAAATGGAAGAAAGCTAGCAGCTTGATCTGGATTTGTTTGTCAGAAGATTACTACACACATCCCCTCGACGCAGCAGGGGAGTTGTGAGCTTGTTTACCAAAAAGCTGTTGTTATGTTTGCATGAACAGGTTCATTGTTATCGCTTGAATAATGCATCTGGGCCTCTTTTCTGTGTTTTCAGAGCTGAAGACAAGGGTGGGAAGGTCTCTGAGGACAGCTTTGCCAGCTGTCGAACGCCTAAGCACTTTCATTCCAGCTCTGTCCCTGTCCCCATGGCAGTCGACGGCTTGGTACATTCTGCGGCTGGGTCATCCATCAGATCCCCCTCCCTGCACTCTGTGTTCAGCATGGACGATAGCAATAGCCTGCCATCACCAAGGAAACAGCCTCCTCCCAAACCAAAGAGGGACCCCAACACACGACTGAGCGCTTCGTACGAGGCTGTTAGTGCTTGCTTGTCGGCTGCTTCTAAGGAAACCGCTAATGAAGGTTAGGCATAAAGGGAGAAACGGTCGCAAATTTTTGCTCTAGGTTATTGATTTATTCTTTTCACTTTGATCCTTTCAAACACAGTCAAGCGCCTTTGAAAAGTCCTACTTCCCCGAAATATTTCAATGGCAGTAAATAAAATCAGTGAATTTGTCATTTGTTTCCAAATGACCAAATAATACTCATGTTCTAATTGCCTAGTTTGTCAACAACCAAAACCTATTTGCAGAACTCCCTCTAGAGACAAACTATCTCTGTCAACTTGAGCTATTCTACCCCACTGACCTTTTTATTTCACTTTTTAATCTATATGTTAGAGTACCTTGCATCACTAAACCAGAATGCTCGAATCCTGATTTCACCAAGTTAAACATTAAACTTTCTCCTACATTTTCTCTATATTCACATGAATAACTCATGCATTCAGTGGTTTATGTTTGTGCCATAACTTGCTTACAGTGAATTTTTTGTTTTTAAGGAAAGTACTATGAAAGTCCCAAAATGCCTCAATGCGTTACATTGTACACAGAACGGGTTTGAGTTCAGTTGTTCTATTCTCCTTCACCTTTGAAATGAATGAGTAGAAGATGAAGGGGAGGAATGCATTCTGCTTTTCCTTGATAAGCCTGACTTGTCATGTTTTGTGTAAAGGATCCTCTAGGCTTATCGGGGAAGATCCTTCAGGTTGGTTCTACAGCTATGTATAACCGTTCTCTAAACCTGCATACAATGGATGGAAACCTTTGCAGCTCCCTCTTGCAAAGTAATTACTGTTCTCATGTCCAGTTCATTAGATGCAAGTCCATTTTTCTTAACCTCTTCCTTGCTCGTTCAAGCTCTGTGTGAGGAGAGATGAATTGTGTCCAATATACTCTTTGGCTAGTATGGCTGAAGGAGCTCTGTAATCGTTTTGGCTTTCTGTGCCCAGCTCTGCAAACGATGACTGATTTAACCAAAAAGCTGTAGCAGAGATTTTTGACAATTTATATGTGTGTCTGTGGTCTTGACACTAATGCTTGTATACACTCATGAAACAACTTCGGAATTCTTCTCATATGTATGAAACAACAGGGATGGTTTCTGTGCTGTACACATTTTCCAAGAATTATGTCAGTTTCTAGAGTCTTTGTCCAAAACCAGCTGCAGTTGACACCATCTAATTTTGATCTTAAAAGACCAATCACCTAGGTATCTGGTCTCTCCACTCCGTACGTGCCTGGAGGCTGTGAAAAGACATCTAGTTTAGTTAACTGTGTACTCAGTTGGGGAATTGCCCTTAGGCTATGGGATTCCCTGGCTTTATAAATTATTTCCACACCTGCAGTACGAAAGAAGAGGAGACAGGCATAATATCTGCCTATAATTAGAGTTTTATAGATATTACATAAAAGGGGGATATTTCAGTTGCTGGCAGTAACATGTGTGTCAAAGTAACACCATGCTGAAACTCCTAGTTCAAAGCATGCCCGGCTCCCTGGGGGCAAAAGGAATAACAAGCACATATTTCCATGCGTTACAGACCCTGCAGTGAATATTTAGATTCAAAAGATACCTCCTCAGGTGTTAGTTCTTACCTTTTAGTGGCAGTAGAGATTACCAAAACAGATTATATGCCTAGGCAGCAGAGGCTTGTGGTTTGGAAACTGAAAGTTCTGCATTTTCGTTCCTTGAGATATTTATACTTTTGACTGAATCCCTGTGTTTGTGACTGCTGTTCATAGTAAAACTGTATGGGCAACATTCGAAAGCTCAAAGTACTAGACCTGTGTAAGAAAAAACTGACTTTGCTCTGTTAATAACACAGACCTTTTTCACTTTTCTAGTACTGACCCGTCCGAGGCCACACAGTGATGACTATAGTACCATGAAAAAAATACCTCCCAGAAAACCAAAACGAAGTCCCAATACGAAACTTAGTGGCTCTTACGAAGAAATACCTGGCCAAAAGCCTGGGGATGTAAAACAGGCAAGCACAGTAGCTAAACCAGGTGGCTATGACACTGTGACTGTACAGAGAGCGGCTTCTGCTGATGGGCCACAACATGGTGTGTTGAGTCTCTATATGTCTCAAGAAGAGGAGGAAAATGAGCCTGTCTATATTGAAATGGTGGGGAACGCAATGAAAAGCAGTTCTGCTGAAGCAGAAAGTCCAGAACAAGGAGAGTCTGTATATGAAGAAATGAAGTATTTTCTACCAGAAGAAGGAAGCAATGGTAATGGAATAATTCCAGTGGTGACTGGATCCCCTCCTCTGTTGTTTGAAAGCAAAAAAAATGTTAATGTTGAAGATGTAACATTGGATGGAAACAGTCAAGCAGCTTTGATCTATAAAGACTCGTGTGACATTCCAGCCCCCTTCCCTAATTTGCTTCCCCACAGGCCACCACTTCTTGTATTTCCTCCAACCCCTGTCACATGTTCACCTGCTTCTGATGAATCACCTCTAACACCACTAGAAGTCAAAAAGCTTCCTGTCTTGGAAACCAACCTGAAATACCCAGTGCAGTCGGAAGGTTCAAGTCCATTATCACCACAGTACTCCAAAAGCCAGAAAGGGGAGAATGAAAGGCCAGCATCTCCAGGCTTGATGGTGTTCAATGTTTCCAGCAAAGTGACTCCTCCTTCCACACCACCTCCTCCTCTTCCACCACCCCCTCCTCCTGTACCACCTCCTATTTCCTACCGGGCTTCCACACATTTTGCATTTCCTCCAGAGACTTGTGCTAGTTTTCTGATTAATACAGGGAAAACAAGTGCAAACTCAGATCTGTCAAAAGTACTTCAGAGACCAAATCCTGCTCAGCTTGGATGCTCATCTTCTCCGTTCTCCAAACTGCCTTACTCCCCAAAGGCGGCAAGAGCAGATCACAGGAAACTGAACTCAAATTCATCATCTTCATTTCCATACAGCCCTACAAACTCAAGGTCATTGACCAGTCCCCTTGATGAGTTAACTAGCTTGTTCAACTCAGGACGGAGTGTGCTACGAAAATCTGCAGCAGGACGTAAGATCAGGGAGCCAGAAGGTAAGACAGATCTCTGTGCTTCTGTATAGTGTATTTCTTCTGTACCAAAGCTTTATTACACTGGAAGCTGGTAGAGTAGGTAAAAATACAAATCAAAACTGTCGTGTATTTTTTTAAAGATCTGTTGCAGTCATAAGAAACATATATAGAAAATACATTGCATATAAAAATTATAGGTCCTCCCGTTTTCTCTGAGATGTCAACTTTTCTTTTACCAAAATGTTTATATGACACAAATTTAAATGGATTATTTTTAACATTCCTCTTATCTCAGTAAAATAAACACAGATGTTATCTCATGTGAAAATGTGTTTATAGTATCAATCTATAGAAATACTTCGAATGAAATATATGGCTAAGTGTCTGGTAGATAGCATGTACTTTAACTTGAAGACTTTCTTTTAAGCTTTCATTATTTCATTTCCATTAAATTCTGAATTTGGTGATACAGCCATTATTATTCTCCTAAATAAAGCTGAGACAGAGTCATGCAGGAAACTGTATTTATTTCCATTTTCTATCCTTTTGTTCTTACCTTTCCTGTCAATTACATACACACTTATGTACCTACCCAGAGATTACTTGGTATCCTGGCTTTATGGCATCTGGAGAACATCTTTTGTATCTAGTGCAAAAGCCGACTGTAAAAAGAAGCAAAACTTGCCATTTTGCTAAGGATTTTTGAGAGCACAGTCCTTAGATATTATCACATAACTATTTGGCTTGTTCAGGTAATAAAGAGTTTAATGTTGTTACAGGAACAAATCTATAGATCTTATGAATACTGAAAATTCATCCTGATGTTAACAGATTCAATTAACTGCTCTTTAAATGTGAGATGCTTCTGACCTAACTTCATCCATCTAAAGACTTGATATGTAGGCACCAAATCCTTAGACTATGAAGAGACAGTCATTCTGAGAGTTGAATTCCTCTCATACATCTTTCTCCATTGGGTATGAAGGAAGTCTAGATGATTAAACTGGTAGAGTTGTAACTTCTAAGTGATTAAAGTAAATCCTGCTTCTGCATATCAATTACAACACTGACTCCAGTGTTCACATTACTTTTCTGATTTAAAAAAAAGTCTCCTATTGAAAATAATCAGTGCACTGTACACAGAAACTACAGAAGCTGCTCTCCTTAGTAGCACCTCCCAAACACAAAATTTTGTGAATTTAAAATTCAGAGTGATAGAACCTCTAGACTGTTTTCTCTGCTTCTTCACTTCTGTCTCTCCAAACAACTTGTGTTAATCAAGAGCTATGTGCACTGTATTCAAAGTGGGCAATATGAAGTTTGATTTTTGAAAAGTAAAACAAAACAGTAGAGAATGGGAGAAATTATCTTCTTATTCATTGTCCATTTTCTTAAATGTATACTGCTCCATTGACTACAGTATCATATCCTGATTTATGCAGCTATAAATGAACAGAAGGAGGTGTTTGTGCTTACTCTGGGTATGTCTGTCTGTCTGTGTGCCACCCTACCTCTTTAAGAACCTTGGCAGCCTTCAGCCAAAAGCCCTTTCAACCAAATACAACAAGGAGATAAAGGTCTCAAAGCTAATAGAGTTTCTACAGGTTTCATGAAAGTTAGCGGCTAGGTGGAGACAAGAGAATTATACTGGGAGGACTCCTACCAGTTGTCAGAGGAACTGTGGTGGATGCACCTTTGTGGGTCCTCCAGACTTTGAAAAAGCTTTAGCTGGACCTTGCATGTTCCTAGATGCCAAATTCAATCAGGCATGAGCTGTGAACTGAGACTTCATCAGTTCTCAACCTCAAGCAAATGCCTTGTTTGCTATTCTGAGTATATGAATTGATGAAATTTGTGAAGGAGATGTTGCAGTCGTTTTGCTTGCTTTGGGAAAATTACTTGATGATTTTCAATGCCTATAAATATATGTAGAATTTGTTTTGGTTTTAAGTTGGAGGTCTTATTTTATTATATAGATAATACATTTTTATTTGCTGGAAGGTAACTATTAAAGTCAGCTCTTTGGATGTATCTTCTCAAGGCTCTCTTAGTATACCTAGTGAGGAAGCATGGTAAGCCTACTCCAACCAAGTCACAAAACTGACCTTTACCTTAAAAAATATATGTTGCTTTGAGATGGAGGATTTTTTACAAACTCAATTTTCAACTAAATGTGACCAAGATAGAGTTCAGCTTGGGTCTCCTGTGGGTTGAAGCTAGTGCATTAACAGAGGCTACCATATAAAAACTCTAAATTTACCTTTTGCATGGAAAATGTTGTACTTCTAAATATTTCATCAAGGCAGCACTAAGTATGAAAGATCGAAGTTCAAGAAAGATACACGATAAAAAGCCTGAATCAATATTTTATGAGCTAGGAAGCTACCATATAGTACTAAGTGTAGTTACATATGAATAGTTCAATGATGAGAAGATGGATTGACAGTAACAAACAAATACAGATTAATATATGTGTGTGTTTTTACAGTTTGCCTTTTTCATGTACTTCATGTGTTCAGTTCATTTCTAGGGTAACAGCTGGAAAAGAAAATCTTTTATTTAACCTCTGATGCAAAGTAACAAGATGGCAATCAGCAGAGCGGACCCTGTTGTGTAAAACTGGAAGTTGTCCATGTCTTACGTTCTGATTATTTTATCCCCTATTGCCTAGTGCCTATTAAGTTCCTAGAAGATTTCTTCATTTCTTCTTTTTGTCATTTGTAGTATTCTATTTATAGGAGATTTTATATTAAAAAAATAAATTAATTTTAATAGAAATCCACTAAAATTAAAGATATGGCCTAGAACAACACTCTATAACATGCAATTGCCTTTATTTCCATAAGTTATAACCTACCAACAACCTTACCTAAAACCAGAAAGTAAAATTGCGGGCCATTTAGAAGTCAAGGAGAGTTAGCTCTGGGAATCAGTAAGTTTCAGTATGGGATCATCAGCCTTTGAGATAAAAGCCTCCTTGCCAATAAAAGTGCAATACAGACAGATCCCCCAACATGCCTCCTTCTTGCCTAGAGAAGTAATTTCAAAGCCTGAGAGCACTGATTTCCTTTTGGCTCCTGAATTCTCTGTGGGAAATGATCATCCAGAATTACAATAGAATGGATTTGTGTTTTTCTGAGGGACTGTGGACTTATTGTGAACTGAACTGAGAACACTCTTCTTTCACATGGGCAACAACAACAACAAAAAAAATCAAATGGCAACATTTCTCATTACCTGGTAACCTAGCCTGGCCATTTTTTTTATACAACAGTAGCACCTACTGGTTCAAGCAATGATCAGGATCTTATAGAAATGCAATTTCTTGCAAGGTATTTTACACCTAATAGAAGTTTCCTGCCCTGCAGAGCTTATAGTTTAAATAAGTTAAACTGTAACAGGTGAGAACTGAGATAAAGTGATTTCTCCAAGATTGAGAAGAGTTGTCATTGAAGTTACAGCTGTATTGTTAGACAGGGATTTCCTTTTACTCCATATAAACAAGACTTCAGTGCAGAAAAGCGATAATGCGCACACACTTTTCTTCTATTCTCCCTGATTTCTAGGAGTAGAAACTTCACAGTTTACAAGACAAATAAAAGCTGAATGGTGACATGCAGAGGCGCTACTCAGATATTTCCAGACATCACCTTAGATTTGAAACTAGATGATGAAACCCCATTCAATGCCTTAATCACAAAACTACTACAGTCTCTACCAGAATGTATGAATATTTTTAACTATTCAACATATGAGACATTCCTTATGTAAGGAAGAGACAATTACATGTTTAAGCATTTCATATTAAATATTTGTGGAGCAAGGACAGAATTTTATTTTCCTCAGCATGGATGAATGATGCTCAGATTGCTAGGTCATAGTGTTATTTCTCTTGATTGCTACTGTTGTTATTAAATTATTCCGTACAAAGGGGAATTGTTTCAGCTTAAGAACAAAAGATGGAGTAATTCCCAGCCCATCGTCCATGCTCAAATTGACAGAGTGAGTATTCATGTGGATTCTAAAGGGAAAAGAGCAGAGGAAATACGATTTTCCCTTAACCTGAATGAATTTCCTTACCATTAGGTTACCGAAATAAAGGCTTAAAGCCTTCTCTCCTTCCTGCTTGTTGAGGAAACATTGGCATAGATGCTTGACTTCTGTGTCTGAAAAGAAAAAAAAAGAAAATGTGCAAGCTTGCAACCCCAGATTTAGGTGCCTAAGAAATAAAATTAGGAAGACCTTTCCTTTACGTAGGTCATCAATGTATAGGCTTCCGAGTTTTGTGAATTGGTGTTTCCATGCAAGTAGATCTGTATATGCAAGTCCGTATGTGCTTCAGTGACCTATTCCTTTCCAAAACAGTTTAGAAACTTACATAGTAACAACAGAAAAGGCACGCAAACATTAGATTGTTAACAAAATATCAATACTGTTCAAATGTTTGCCCAATATCTTTTGCATCCATTAACTATACGAATCCCTTCTTTAACTACTTCTAAATGAGGCATTTCCAAGGCCGATAGCTTCACAGACCAGTGAATTATTCCACATTCTCTTGTTTAAGCACTGGAAGTCGCAGGAAGATAGCTACTATTGACAAGTAATACAGATATGTAGACATACCTAGTTGAGACTAATGCTTGCCAATTACTCTTTATTGAAATTGGCTCAAACTTGAAAAATAACAGGATTTAATGTGTATGTATGGGGAGTACTGTCCTGTCAAAGGCAGATACCCCTTTGATAGCTAGTAAGTAATTTACGTCTATCAGCAGGCTAGAATAAGATATTGTGCAGCGAACATCTCAACAGTGGATTGCAAATTAAATCCCCACTGGGGTTTCTGAGATGAAATCCCAGTCCCCTATCCTCTAAGCCACTCAGCTTTTCCTCTCAAGCAACTTAATAAAGGTAATACTCATATCTGCATCTCATTATTCCTACATTGTATTGATACAAAGTAATAGTTTTACTTTCTTTGTGGCAGAAACTAACTTACAAAACATGAGTAACACAGAAAGCTGTGTCGTCACCTTTCATATTCTTTTACCTGTGAGTGCTGGAGGAATGATTACATGAGGCATCGGACTTCTATATCATCTTTCAAGTATAATTCTCAAAGCACTAAAACTTTAATGAATTAGCTTCACAACACTTCTCAGAAAGAGATTAATATCTGTTTATATAATTGCCTTAATTACGAGGGAGTGAGGGTGACTTTCTGTGACTAATTTTCAGCTTAGATATCTAAACTCAGGAGAGTCATCACTCTCTGATTCACTATGGACTACTTGCAACTCTCAGTCTGAATTTCCTGCAGCAGGTACAGAAAAGTGGGAGAAAGCCAAAACACTGCTAGTAAGAGTTTAATGTGAGCCATAAAAAAAGGCCCAGACTTGGCTAGCCATAGATGCTCTATGCAGAAAATTGTAAAGGAGGAGACAACTGCTGGCAATATAGTTGCCATCCAGCCTGCGCTGAGTGATTTTTCTGAGGAAATAATTGTGGTTTGCATTACTGCAGCAGAAAAAGGGGTTAGAAGAGTCTAGAGAAAGTACCCTCCATTCCTGTTTGCAGAATGTCTATGAACTTTTTTACAGCCTGAAAGATATCACCTTAACATAGTCTTCTCATTTGTAAGTTTGTCATTATCTGGATAATGTCTGACAGAAAAGATCTGTTGTTTTAGGATAAACACGATATACCAAGAATAATTTTCCATTTCAGAATCTCTGAAAACAAGTATATTTTACTGCTGAAGAGTTTTTGGGGTTTCTGTGATGATGATGATTTTTTTTCACCGTATTTCTCTTCGTGGTTGATTTCACTGTTTGCTCTTACTGCCTAAAATCGTGTAACGTCTAACTTGGTTTAGTTTTCTGTTCTGACAAGGAAAATAGACCTTGTGTGTGATTACCATAAACAATTTTAACCCAAAGATTATTAGAAGAACAGATCAAGTCTCATTTACATTTCAGGTGAAAAAAGAATGGATATTATCATAAACTTTTGTTAGATTTATTTTGCATTTTAAATGCTTGTGTTGAAAATAAAATAAAATCCCTACCACTCCCCCACACGTTTCCAAAGCCTATATCCAGTCAAATAAAGGTTGGAGGAGGCTGTGCAACCCCAGGATCGCACAGGAAATATCACTGCAGTTTTCACATGATCGTATACTGTATCTACAGCTGTCAGAAAAGAATCTTCAAGTAGACAGACCCTTTGTCTGACCCGGTACAGGTTCTCTCGTGTTTATACCTAGTCACTGCTTAACAGGAAGGAAGTTGTGAAGTAACTGCAAGGACTTTTCTGTTCCTTTACATGGTCCATTTCTGAGGACTGCAGGCATTCCTTTTAAATTACTGATTCTATTCTGCTTTCTTTCCGTTGTATTGGATTTAGTTTATGTCTCCTTTGTGCCGGCTCATACTGGACTACAATAACCACACCATACTGGTTCAGTTTAGTGCATTTCAAGCCCACAGGTTTTAATAATATACCGCCTTTAATAGTGACTTTCATCATTCAGGTAGGCCTTTACAGGATTATTATTTTCATAATAATGTCTTTCCTTCACCATCTGATGCAACACCATTGTTCCAAATTCAGCAATGGTTCAGGAAGTTATCTCATCACTAACAGTGTTGTGGGCTTCTTTAAATAGTAAACAGCCTTCAATATTTTTTATTTGTGATCCAAGATGCAGAACCACAGAGGACTTTGTTTAGGAACGACTACATCACTAATTGTAAACGAAAGCTACATTAATGTGAGAAATTAGCCATATCTGAGAGAACAAGGAAATTGCATTGTAGTACACTTCTGTTCCTGATACCAACCAAGAATATGACTATTTGGCAGTAAACGACATGTCACTTGATTTTACAGGTCTATGGGTGTTTGGGACATAGTGGAGAGCAAAATTTGAATACACGGTTTAGTGAAAGTCTCTAATTCTCAACTTGAATGAGAAATCTGTTCAGATGCTTTTAACTTATTTACATCCATCTCAGCATTAAATCATCTTTTGCATAGAGCCTCAGTAGAGAACAATTCCATTTTACAGAAAATGTCAAGATTGTGACATTTATTTTTGTTTCGCCCTGGAATGAAAATCAAGCATTCTGAAATTTTTCTTACTGGAAATGTTAACAACTAAATGTGTTGCCTTTTTATTTTTGGACCTGGGTAAGTTCAAGAGTGGCCATTTCAACACCAGTTGGATTGTCATTTAGGGGTATACCTACACAGCAACCAAATATGTGTTATAAACAAACCAAGCTATTTCGAAGCTCAGTGACTCAGGTATTCAAGAGCAATGCAGTTGTGACTGCAGAAACTCCAGCCCCTTTGTGATGACCCAAAGTTCTTGACAGGACCCATGCAGCTCACCATGAAACCCTGTAGACCCATGTTTGTGGATTGTGTTCTGTTTCTAGCACTGGCATTTTGTGGGGCTGGATGGAGAAGCAAGAGAAGACAGTTGGAAAGAGACTGGGAAAAAGACTCAGTCATAAACATGAGGATGTCCTGACCTTCATGCTCTCTCCACACTGCTGCACTCTGCTCTTGAGAGGGTAGGGGAGTGTTTGGAAGTGGAGCACTGGAAGTAGGAGTAGCAGTTTGGGGCATCTGTCTTCCCCCTGGGTCCACTAGTGAGTGGGAAAATAAAGCCTTCAAGTTCAGCACTCTTTTGCTTGAGTTTTCAATCTGTTTTAAAATGAAAAACATGAAAATGAAATTCATCGTCTTTTTTAAAAGAAAAAAACATGGCAAAATTAGACCTGAATTTCCACATTTCATTATTTCTTTTAGCTCTTTCCTTAAGGACTGTTTGCAGTATGATGCTGGCATACTACTAGTACATAGTGGCAGGTTTCAGCCACAGGTTGGCTATATTTGTGCACAATATGGATTCTTATCACACTTCATATGTGACAGCCGTATGTTCTTGCTTTGAGGTTCACGGATGTGTCATTGACCATCACTGCATCCCTTCAAAATGAACTTAAAAACAAGCTAAAGAAATATCTAAATTCAATTTTTATTTTAGAAGCTCACTTCAAAAGCAAATTGGGAATGATGTCTGAGAGGTTTTCCGGAACAGCTGTCACTGGTGGGCAGAATTACAGTACAGGTGATCCAAAATATTCCTTGGATTGGCCCTCGGGATCTGCTCAAACAATTTATCTGCCCAGCACAGTCACTTACGCTAAGGCTTCTGCGTTGCAGTTGATGCCGGAGCCAGTATGAGAGAGATCCTGAAAAATCTCTGTAGAAGTATTCTGTGGGAAAAGTAAGTAGAACTGATCTGATGCTGGTAGCAGTTGCAAATCCCTGTCTGTTTGTTTGTTTGGGGTTTTTTGTTTGTTTATTTTTACAATATTTGCAACTGTGTTTGAGGAGGAGGAAGGTTGAGACAGTGTCTCATCACATAATTCTTTCCAACAGCAGCTAAAGCCCAGCAGTAATGGCTGTTCTGTTACTGAGATACCACACACAAATGTAAACAAACTTAAATGCCTGCCTTCAAAAAGAACTACTGCATCCACATTAGTTAGAAGAAAACAGGTTAAAAAAGGGAAGCTATGTTTCTTACTAAATTGCCTCCTCCTTGTCCAGCACACCAGCAGTTTATTAACCACACAAACACAAGAAATAGACTCTTTGGAAAGCCAATCAACACACCTAACAGTAAACAAAACCATTACAGAGTAAAATGAGCTACTTTTTTCTATATTAGACTTGAAAAGGTGGGGAACATGAGAACACGGAGGGAAGAAATGCTTCTCGTAAGGCAGGAAATTCTCCCAAGCAGTGAGTGCTGCCCTCCTCCTTGCCCACTGAGGTTAGTAATGAGCCTCAAAAAGGCCTGCAGAGATCAGTTCTTAGAGAAGATGAGGTGAATGAAACCCCCAGTCTCTGAAACACATGCGCTGGCTGGAGTCCAGCACACTTGCTGCATTGAAAATATGTTCCGAGTTCTTCCTCAGATACTGTCGAGCAGGAGAGGTGGCAGCCTGTCCAGATGTTCTTAATCTATTACCAGTATTTAGGAAGACTGTTTTCTCCACTTCAGCAGTGGTATTCTTTGTCTCGTGTTGGGAACAAGCCTAATTCAAACAATCCAGAGTCCTCCAGACAAGGAAAGAAGGCACTTGCATTATCTATCTACCTCACCAACTCTGAAAGCTTACCTGACCCAAAGATGTCCCTAATATTACTTCTAGGAAGAAGGGAAAAGTTTCTAGCTTGCCATGACTGTCACTGAAATAAATGTAAAATAAGAGCACTATCTTCCCACCAGCACAAGTCCACCAGAGAACAAAGCAGAAGAAACCTTTCTGTTCTAGGTGTTCACTTTCCATAGCTGTGAAGTGACTTACAAAAAAGTGATTGAGCTGATGGTTGATAAGGGCTGAATCAGACCTAGGAGTTCCTGCAGTAGATTCAGCTACTCCCTTCTCACTACCAGCCTTATCTTCTGAACTCCGCCTGATCGGTGTCACAATAACACCGTACTCTTTAGAGGAACTCTTTACCTCCAGCGGAGCTAGTTTTGTCACTTGATGTTCTTCACGGCCTCCATCTCCTCTCTTTGCTTCCCAGTGTTCATACGGAGCTTCCACGAATGCAGGTTCCCAGAGGAAAGAAGTGGTCTGTTTCTGTATTTACATGCTCCATTGAAGAATGAGGCTTCTGGAGTGGCTTGCAACACCATCTGATACAGCTCTGCTTACACAGCTCAAAAGAAAGGGTGCTGGAAGTGACAGTACAAATTCACTGCTGCCTATCATAGGAGCATCATTGTAGGGGGATATCCTGGACAACTGCTCCTCTAAGGCCAGGCTTTGTGAGGTGAAACGAATCAATGAATAATTATTGCCTCTGACGGCAGCGGCAGCCAGCAGCACAGCTATGAGGGCGAGACAGGCAGCGCACACTAATAGGCTGGGGGAATCCTGTCTGACAGTTTTCATCCTACTCCATTTCTTTCAGCAAATAAGATACATTTGTTTGCCACCAGCTCTGAGCAGACAAAGTAAACAGTCATGCTACAGCAGGTCACAGTGTGACTTCATGTGGGTAAACTGAACAACTCTGAAGCAATATGTATGCATCCAGAGAAAGGACACCCAAAACAACATGTGCTGAAGGCAGCTAGCAAGTGACACGGACAAGGAATGTCTCAGCAGGGACTCAGAGCAAAACAGGAAACGTCAAGTGCAATTGTCAATGTGCAACAAAACACAGTGGTAAACACGCGAGCCAAAATAAAATGGCTTATTCTTATTTAACCTTCCTCTCCCTTCCTTTCATTAAAAAAATCTGCATAATTTCTGGAGTCACGACCTTTTTTTTTTTTTTTTCCTTCCTCCCTTCACAATGTCTGCTGACCACAGTAAATGTAACAAACACTCAGGTTTAGCTGCTAGGATTCGGTGTATTCCCAACTCTCCCAAGAAAAAGTGAAAGCACAGATCAGGAATCCCTTCTGGCTGCAACATCTTGTCTTTCATATGCTGGTTAATAGGATCCATCAGTTCTCTCTTATTTACATGTATGATGACAAGCTGCTTGATTTGAAATTTCCTTCTTTGCTCGCTGCCAATCACAGGTCTCAAGGAAATCAAGGTATTTAGCTTTTAGATTCCATGGTGCCCCAGGTACAAAAAGCTTCTCCTCCTGTATTACATTAATTTATCTGCCAGAATGTGTTTGCCAGATTTCATAGTTGCTAATAAAGTGTGTAAAGCGTGGATCTTGGTAACTAAAACCATATATTGATTATTGGTTGCAGAAAGCCATGTTTTCCATGAATGAAGAAATAATGTTTGACATTATCCTGGGACTTATTAAAGACATTAAATGATAAGAATGGGGGGAAACTATTTCCTCCTTTTTCATATATTTCTTTCCATAATTATATGTGTTACATATTTTTGTAGATTTTATTATTTTGTGGAAAAGCTTTTAAGTTTTTTCTATAATATTTGTGGGTTTTGTTTTACGGGGCTGATGTTTTTGTTGACCAGGACAGAGATTATTTGTACTTTAGGACCTCGATACGTCCTGCTAGCTTGTGGCACTGAAATTCCTCAGCTGGGAACTCAGCCTTAGCTCTCTGTTTAATTAGTGAAAGGGAATGTGTGCCTTGAAAGAATGGTCCAGGTACAAGCCAAATCAGATCAAGAGGAGTGTGTGACTTCCATTTACACTGGAGCAAAACTAGGGAGAACCCGCTCTCCCCATACAGTCAGGACGAAACTTTTTACATGCGGCTTCAGCAGAAACTGTACAACAGTTTAGTGCCCCACTAGCCCCATCTGCTTTGGGGTTGCTTTTCTTCTGTGTTTTTCCTGAGATGGACTTAATACTGACTACTGATTAGTTACTGTGGTAACTAGTGCTGTCAAGGCTATGGCCTATGTCGGGTCTGTGTCTGTTTTAGTAAACAAGCCAGTGTCAGGCTACGTCCTGGATATGGCAGCTCACTCCTCTGCACGGTCAGAGTGCTAGCAGTCCGAGGCATGGTTTTGGACCTGGCAGGCTGGCTGCCTTCCAGACAGATGTGGGCATGGTTCAGGAAACGGCACAGGCCACAGACTATTCCCAGTAGACAACTTGATGCCGCCTCTCTGCTGTGGAGGGCGAGAAAGTGTAATAGCATAGATGTGGGTCTCTTACTGTTTCCCTCAGGGCCAGAGAACAGTTATGATCCCATTTGAATTACCAGGATAGACAAAGCCAGAGGCCCTCTGTATTTACCCTGTATTATGAATCCCTTTGTGCTTTAGCAGTGCTGCGCAAAGCATCCAAGGTAAGCATGAATCTGGTCCAAAACCCACTGAAAGTGGCAGAGGCCTCTTGTTATTAATGAGTTTTCAGACGGACTGTAAATGAGCACTAAACGCTAAAAGGAGAAGTATTTGAAAAAAGAATGTATGGGGACATATACACGTTATGGATATACCTACTTTTAAAGAAAGGAGAGCAAAAAAAGGGCTTTGAGAGAAAAGAAAAATGCAACCCAACCAAGTGAGTTACTTCTGGGCTTTTAAGAACATACTATTTTTTCATGTGTTGCTACACAAAGAGTCTATGGTGATTCCACCTAAATGCTGATGTCAGTCATGGGTTTATACTTTGCTTTAGACTTTATCAAATAGGCTAAATACATAATTTCCTTACAACATTAATAGTTTCTTAAAATGTTTCAGTATTGCACTTTAATCTATCATCTGAATAGAGCCTATACCAGCCCACTTTCTAATTTGATGATAACAGCATTAATTAGGCCTAAATACTCCCTATGAAATAACTATGATGTTTGGGATCCTACATCTTATGTTCAAGAAAAAAAGAGCTTTGTAATAGGACATTTGGAAGTCATAGCTCAATTAAAAGAGTTTAAGTTATTCTTTTGACAAAAAGGTTATGTCATTTAGATTTTCAGTGCATTGAGTTTCTTTTAAGAGCGAGATAATGACCCAAAAAGGAAAATAAAAAGCAGATATATTAAATCGTTTCCATGATCGCCATACTCTGACTTTTCTTTCCAAAATAAGTGAAATTTCAGTCCATCTTGTGCCTTATGACTTTGCCATGAGTCTTAAACTCGATCTCTTCCAGGAACACTAAGGATAACAAGCAAATGTAGATTTCGCGAGCTACCTCTTTTGCATATCTTTCCTCTGACACTTTTCAAGTAATGTTATTGTAATTAATTATGGGTTTATTGGAATACAGAGCTTGCTTGTAAGGAAATAATTGTTACACTTTGATTTGTAATACTCTGATTAAAAGCACTGTACATGTGATTGCTTCCAGCTATTAACTATGTTGCAGTTGAGGGGCAAATTACTCCCCAATCCAAACATTCGTGTATCCTTGTAGTCCATACATCCTCATTAACCGCAAGATGAGTCAGAGCAGAATTTGACTGAGTCAGAGATATCTTTTTGGCAAAGTCAGTTTACCGAAATAATAATCGAAATGCTGTTCACTGTTGCAAAGATTCTGTAGGTTTTCACTTAAAGCGTGTATTCCTTTTATAATCATGAACTCCCACCACGCTCTTACAGCTGATAGCTCTCTGTAGCTAGTCTCTCACAAGTAGGCATGGATGACTCTTCATTTATTACTAGCTGGAAACTGTTAAGATGCTGTTACTTAAAAAAAAAAAAAAGAAACCTGGTAAATCATCCATCCATCTGGTGAGAACAGCAGAGCACAATCTGAACAAAAAGCTAACATTTAGCATGTTGGTGAAGATGGTCAACTGTAGGAACCATAGTTTTTTCTCTTCCTCTCTTCTCAAGTATTTCTGATAGTTTCAGAAAGTTGATAAGGGATGAGAGAGCAGTGCATACTTGTATCTGCAGGGATTCACAGCAGCAGGGGGAAGTTGACGTTAATGTGGAAAAAAGTCCAAACTTCTGTATTGGATGCCTGAGAAAACATGAGGGTGAAGTGAATTTCAGACCAATATTTGATGGATAAAATTGGAATCAGTAGAAATTTTCTAAGTTTTTAGTGTCAACAGAGAGCTTCACTATATCTTTTATAATAGTCCCCAGTATCCCTGTCCGAGATACCACTGTGCAACAATACACTGTGTGGAATAGAAACATTATGACAAAAAGTCAGGAGACACCTTTGTTATGCTCAGGGATATTTTGGGTAGTGGGGAGGCAGGACAGAGAGGAATACCCTGGCACAGAAGATAAAGTCAGGGTCTTTTGGCGTATCAAAGCTTATTGAAAACACAAATGCATTTGCGAAGGAATTACCTCTTACAATGATATAGGCTGGGGACAGACTGGCTGGAGAGCAGCTCTGGGGAAGGAGTGCTAGGGGCCCTGGGAGCCGGGCAGGAGCCGTCAGCGAGCCCCGGCAGCAGAGACGGCCAGCAGCACCCAGGGCTGCATCAGCAGGAGCACAGCCAGGAGGTAAGGGCAGGGGTTGTCCCCTCTGCCCAGCACTCGTTGTTTGACCACATCTGGGTATCATGGCCAGCTTGGTGCCCCCCAATGCAGGAAAGACACCGATAACCTGGAGTGCCTTCACCCCCATGACGCTCGGGGCTGGAGGGTGTCCCCGTGAGCAGAGGCTGGGGCAGTGGGGCTCATCCAGCCTGGGGCAGAGGCGGCTTCAGTGGCGCCTCACAGCCACCCTGGTGCCTACGGTGAGGGGACGGAGAGGGGGCAGCAGGGCCTGTCACAGCCGTGCGTGGCAGGGCAACGAGGTGTGGCAGGCGTGAACTGAAATAAGAGAGGTCCAGGCTGGGTGCCGAAACCTCTCCCCCGTCAGTCAGCACAGGCAGGCCGGGGGCAGACAGAGGCACAGGCTGCCCAGGGAGGCCGGGCGGGCTCCGTCTTGGGGGTTTTCGGGACCCGGCTGGGCAAAGCCCTGAGCAACCTGGTCTGGTCTCACAGCTGGGCCTGCTTGGAGCAGGGGTGCACGAGGAACCTCCTGAGGTCCCTTCCAGCCTGAAGGATCTTACACCTGACAAAAGCATCCTCTTGTTATCCTATTTATAGCAAATATTTTCTTCAGAAACTCACTCATTTTAGACAAAGTCCAAAATAAATAAACAGTACTTGTTTGCTAGGGATACACTCTGGCTTCTCCAGGAGTCTCTTAGAAGTTAGCCAACATATGCGGTTACACTTTTTCCGCAGACTCACATGAATCTGGTCCAACATGGAGCTGAAGATGCCCGTATATAGAAAATTAGTACAAGTACCTTTATATAACCCAGATTATTTTGAAACAAAATATAGGCTTCTTTCCCACCCCCCAAGATGAATTAAATAAGGCACTATGAAGTATATTTTCTCTGTATATTCTTCTGTTTAGAAACTAAAGGTGAGCATTTCTTATAATGACTGAATAGAGCAAATGGGATAATGGATCTCTGTCTGGATAGCTGTCCCTAAAGATATGCTGTGTATCTGTGCACTGCTTTTTTCTGCCTATTTAGTATGGTATTTTAGCTCGATAGTAGCTATAGACCATTCTTTGTAGTATTTCGTCTTAGATATAAAGCAGAAAAGATAACCTTTTTTTTTTCCAAGAGCCCTTCGTGAGTGCCATGGAAAGATATCAATGTACCTAAAAAACAAAAGGCTTCTGCAAATAGGAATACAAGAAAAAGTCTTTCTACTTGCATGTTCTCAAATGAATTGCAGGTGTCAGGCAAATCAATAAATCTTTCGGATATCAAGAGAAATAAGGATCCCAGCAACTTCCCCCGAGACTCTTTATGTAAAAGGTGGCACAATAATTATGTAGGTGGATTATGATCTATAAGCGACTGCACTGAATATTAACATCTGAAAGTGACATTTCCTTTTCAGACAAATTTAATATGAGCTGCAAAGATGCATTTTACAGTCAACTTGCTTGTACAAAAGCTAAATCAGGCATGCTCTTATGATTGTACTGTATGCATTTTCCAGCTCAGACTCTGGTTCTACCGCCTCTCCGAAGTCAGTTACCGTGGGTAGAGCTGGCCTAATTTTTTCAATGCATAGTGCATTTGCCTAAATATACAGGTTTTGAAATAGCACAACTGAAACAGTCCAATAAGATCTGGCAAAAAATAATGATCAGGGAATGAGGGTAAGGGAGGGAGGGGAAAAAAAAAAGTTCAAATATTTTATTCTGACAGCTTGGAAA
Source organism: Steatornis caripensis (assembly GCA_013398225.1). Classification (NCBI taxonomy): domain Eukaryota; kingdom Metazoa; phylum Chordata; class Aves; order Caprimulgiformes; family Steatornithidae; genus Steatornis; species Steatornis caripensis. The sequence continues at coordinate 48,780 of VZSC01000282.1, read as the reverse complement.
TGAAGTTTTTGACTTTTCAAGGCAGCTTTTCTGTTAGAAAAGGAAATGTTAAGAAAGATTCAGAGCTAGATAACTGAAAGCTAAACAAAACTAAGAAATTCTTTTTCAATAAAAGGAAACATTTCAAGTTAACCGGAATGGATATATAGTTTTCATTTCATTAAATCATTTTTTAAATGTTAGTACTTCGTAAATCAAGTGGGTTTTTTCAGTTCAGGCATAAAAATGAAAAATCAACCATGCAGTCAACATTAAGTTTGAAAATCTGCAGCCAAAGCGCATTTTACCTGATGAAAAATTGTTTTTCCTGTCCCCTTGAAAAATGCTCATGTGCTCAAGACTTATAAGAATATTGTATCTTTGGGAGACCTGAGGATGTCACTGGAAGTATGGATGAATGCTGTAATGTTGGTTTTAATAGCTTGTCTTTTGACCTCTGTTGGTCGTTGCTGTTATTATGACAAAACTAGACACAACCAAAATCAAGGAACAGCTCTTTGAAAGCTGTCATAGAAGAAAAATTTCCATTTTAGAGTGCTAAATGAGGGCCTCTGCACCCAGGTCAGCTGTAACATGCCAGCCCCACAGCTAAGGCCAGCTCTCAGAGGGCGTGGAAACAGTTAGGAAAACTGAAATGGAGCTGAACAGAGAGAACTGGATTCAGCTTTGTCTGCTGTGAAAGAAAACCTATTATGGCAAGAAAAGAGTATGTATGTATCATCACCACTAAATGAAGAGACACGCAGAAAAGAGAGAGAAATCCACCAAAAACTGTGTAGCCTTGCCAGTGCTGTATTTCATGTGGCTTCAGCAGCCCTGCCACACGGGAGTAGAGTGGGGGTAGCTGAGGATGCCAGAATTGCAGTGGGGGTCCCTCCTACCATCCCATCCCTTCACTGTCCTGTCTCCCAGCCCCTAGCCTGCGTCCGGCCCCTGAACTCCTGTGGGGAGCACCGCTCAGACACAGCTGATGGCTGAGCCCTATTCCTTGTGGCACAGTGGACTGACAAAGCCAGGCAAGCTCAGAGCCAGCTCCGGGCACTTTGCTGTGAGCTGTTCTGCTTTGTGTGGCTATGCTGTCAGTCGGAGGGGGAAGAAGAGAAGGATTTTGCCCTTCTCTTTGAAGGGATGCCTGCACATTGTACATAGCTTGGGAAATCCTACAGGATCAGGCCTCCTCTTGATGTATTGAAGAAATTTAACTAAAAGGCTATGACATGAAACCCTGGAACTTCATAGAAAATGACAATTGATGGCTGGAGAGCCCTGAGGCAGGTAAATAATGCTGATGGGGAGGCTCTGCTGGATGGAATCTTGCTACGTATGGTTTCATACCAGAGGCTATTTCATTTCTTGTGGGAGGAGATAAGAGGAAAATTTAACCCCGTGTTACAGCTGTTGCTAGTATCACCTAATGCAGTGGTGAAAAACATTGCAGTGGTGACAGCAGTATGTGAACTCATGTGAAATAGAATAGAATGTAAAACAGAGGCAATACAAATGTTTGTTGAGTTTTATCAGCTGATATTTGTGTGAAAAGAAGCAGTACAAATGAAATTTTGTTAATGCCTTCCATAAACTTTAAATGGCTACAGGTGGAACATGAGCGAAAAAAAGAAAAATCCTGCAAAAATCACTGACTTAAACCTTCTATATTTACTACTAGACTTGTGAATTCAGTGATTAATTAAATTAATTTGATAAAGTAATTTGGTTTCTGTGTGTTATTTTTTTCTACTTATGAGAAAGTCACTACTTAATAGGAAGCTAACAAGGTTTTTCTCTGTTTGTGTCAGGTGCTGAAACTAATCTGAACTTGAAGAGCAGGGAAGATCCAAATACATCGGATATTGGATCAGAAACCCAGGATAAAAATGCAAATAACCATGGAACTCAGTTGTCTAATCCACTGTCCAGTTCTATGACTGCTGAAAATGGAAATTCAGTATCAAATGGTAAGCAGTTTTTAATCCCAAAGCTCTTAGAACATAAAATTGCTGAAGTGTTTCCTTGAATGAGCTTTTTAAGATACAGTCAAGCTGGACTCTTCTAAATTGTGAAATATCTGTGTTTCTGGAACTGGCTTAACTTTGTATGTGTGAACTGATAAGCTCCTCTCCAATAGAAGCTGAATGTGAAGAAAATAAAACACCTCCTGTTGAGGAATTTGTAATTAGCTCAGCTCCAAGTCTATAAGCAGCGTGAGGCATGGAGGACTGAGATTTGAGATTTCCGATCCAATAATCAATACAAATGGGACAGAAAATGGAGAATAAGGATCTCGCTTTGCTACAGATGCCTTACTAGTGAACGACAAATTGTTTATCCTTGCAACAAGATGATCAAAGTGGTGCAAGAGCAATGACTGAAACAATGAAATCTTTCAAGCTCCTAAAAGCATAAATCCTAAGGATGTAACACCTGTATTATATAAAATCACGCAATACAAATACAGAAGTATGAAGAGACACAAGACAAATACAAAGTATTTATTTCAATGGAATGTGAAGAAGCAGATCTCTAAATACTTTCACGGCACTGGGTACAATTATCTTCATGCTGAAAAGTCTAAATATGATTTGTGTAAGCAGAACAGTTGTATAGCCTTTGCTGTTAAGGGTAGAAATACACATAATGCAGCTCACAGTTTGAGAGCTGTACTCGAAAACTCAAAGAGAAAAAAATACTAGGTCGAGTGAAATACTGCATTTTGTTTTCCAAATATTCTCTCCTTTTTAAAAAAAAAAAATAAAAGGCTGGAGCTGCTTAATATGCAATGTTTTGAAATTAAAAAATCAAGCTTTATTATCAATATGAAACATTTTAAAATCAAGTAATTCCTTTATTTTCAAGAAAACCTGCAGTGCTTGGCCAAATTCTTCCTGCTCTCTCTGATAATCAAAGCAGAAAACTCATCCAGTCTGAGAAGTTAGGTGAGTGTAAAGGTGCATTCATTCCTGTGTGGAACCAGGAACACACTGTGATGGAAGAAAAAGGCATCTTTGTCCATTACAACTGTTTCCCCATTTGTATCAATATAATAATTTGGAGAGGAAGAGAGCATATTTTCCAGTGTGTATAACAGTCAGACTGTTATGTTAACATAAAGAACTGTGGGCAAACCAAGTCTTTGATTCCTTTCTATGTAGGATTTTAACCATATATTCTGATGCCATAATGGGACCTGTGGGCCATCAGCTTTTTATAAGAGGGACCATTTTATCCCCAGACCGCTTAACTGGGAGTTTAATCACAACAGTGGTCTTTCTTTCAGCTGAGAAATTAAATGATACTTTATAACTTGTGATGACGGTAGTTAAGTTAGTAAATGATCTCAGTTGCTGAAATAAATAGTCATTGCTCTAATAAAAGGCCGACTAAAAGGTGAGATGGTGCTTGTAATTGTTTGTGTGAAGTTTTTATCGATGTATATGCAATGAGTAGCAGCCAGGTCTGATCATATTGGTAATATACAGTATCTACTATGCATAAACTCATTCTTTTCAAACTATTTCTAAGTGGAAAGTTTAATCATAAAGGTGTAATGTTGTGCAATGGAATTTTCCAGTAAGGTATTTTTTCCATTAAAAAACACTGATTTGTCAAACCAAAAGTTTTCACGGAAGGTTGCCAATTTTGATGCAACTTTGATAAGGAAAATATTCCCTGTATACTATGAGTAGAAAAAAACTCCCTTTAGATGTGCCAGTATCCCACCAGGTATTAAATATAACTATGTGAATTTATTTATTAATATTTAATTTGATAATATTTATTAGCATTAAATATAAATAATTAGCATTATTTGTGGTATTTCAAGGTTCAAATCTTCATTTTGCCTATCAGACTGTTGTAGAAATGATGCAGGCTTTGATTTTACCCAGTGCAGAGCAAAATCAGGTAATAAATTTTGTGATATAGAATGCTAGTTTTCCAGTCACTAGTAATAATCATTGAAAGAGTTGGTTGTGTGGAAAACTTTGGTGTCCTTTGATTACATGAATTCAAAACCAGTTTGCCAGTTTGCTTAGGAAAAAAATCCTTTCAGAATTCAACCTTAACATCTTCATGATTTTGAAGTCTGTGCCTTGTTGAATATATCTAGGCAATACTGATAATTTGAGAATGTGGCATGGGATGTTTCCATGTAAAATACTTTTTCCATTCCTTTGTTACAAACTCCTCTAGCTTTGAGGAAAACAAAACCTGAAATGCATTATTAAATAATTGATACTGAGATTACAAAACTCTTGAATATAGAGTGATCTGCTTCCCACAGTGCAACTATGTAATCTACCTTCCACTGATAGAACCAAAATCTAGGTTTACACATTACTCGTATGAGTTAATACAGAAGCAATTTCTGAAATAAAACTAGTCTTTTGCTGTCGTGAATGAAGTGTCTGAAGCATCATGAAACTTAAAATCACTATGATCAAAAGAATAATCATTTTGACCAAGATCCTAATCTTATGACCTGATGAATTCTTTAGAAAACCATTACTAAGCAGCTGAAAAGCTGGCTGGCTCAGCTTCCAAACAGATTAATGCTGTGTTGGTTTTGGAAGCTGAGTTTAATTTCTGGCACTGCTGTTAGTTCAGAATTGTAATAGAAGTTGCCTGATCCTCTTCTTCTTTAGCTTAACTTTAATATTAGAAATTGCAGCTTTCTACAGCTCTGTGCTATCAAACTGTGACTTTTCTGCCACAAATCTTCCACACCTACCAGAGGTTTTAGTCTGAAAGAAAGAGCTTTTTTGCTGTTTATTGTCCAACCACAGGGAGTAATCAGAAAACCTATAGTAACCTTTTATGTTCCAATGCTGAAAGTTGCGTGCCTAAATCATCCAAATCAGAAGATCCTCTGGTGGGAGACACTCAAACACTGCATGTAAATGTTTACTGAAATTTGTTGTTATTTCCAACAAGTACCTCATAGGATATAGAGGAGCAAAAGTGGAATGTTTAAGTATGACAACTACAATAACCGACTGAGGTGACCTAACCTTTGGTTAGTGAAAGGGGGAAATTCCCCAGATATCTGACAGTTCTTTACTCACTGGAATGTGTTGTAGAGGTACTTACCCAGTGTAACCCAAGCGAAAATTAGAGCAGATATTGTACAGATGACACAGCCCCGTTGGACCGAAGGAGCATCGTGCTGCATTGTGCCTAATGGTCACACAGACGCGCACTTTGCACTGTGCTGTTCATCCAGCTCCGCTGGCACACTGCTGTCCCTTGAAGGAAGCCTCTCTGGTCATTCCTCTTCAGTTATAACTGAGGTCCAGTGCTTCTGTATGGACGTCCGGTGCTTCTGTATGGAGATCCATGTGAATGGACTCACTATATAGTTTATGCTGATCGGCATAAGAGTAACACTCAAGAACCTGTCTGTCTCACCGAAAGCCCTGTGCATTATTCGGGTAAGGAGACTAGTCTTGTCTAACTGTAGCTGTTGAGAAGGTAGCCATTCTGCCTAAGCAGGTCACCTGTGACCTACAGTCTGCTATGTAGTCCCTTGATGCATACCACCCACATCTAAGCACAGCAGGCAACAAGCTGCAGAATGGGAGAGCTGTCACAGCAGATAACCTGACAGAAAATGGGCATGTCACCATGACGCCAGCTACATGCTGTTGAGCACAAAGCCTTACATCTTGCCTTTTCTGGTGATGCCTCTTTCATGCTATCGCAGCCAGTGAATCAAGTGGAGCTGATCAGTAGATCCAGCCTGTGTGTGAATGCAGAATCATGGAGGAAGGTTGAAGGTTTGGGGAATGATGTGTGTCCACAGTTGCAAAGACCTGCTGGAAGACAGGAGGTGCAGAGTCTCCAGTTCAGGAGTAGCAGAGCCTGTGAGGCTGGAGGTTTCCTGGAACCACCGAACCACCTCTTAGTGTCCAGTGATCTAGATCTCTATTTGATATGCAAGCTATTTATCTGAAGGATCTTAAGAGAAGTATCTGAGAACAGGGTAGAAATGGGAAATAGGAAGTATAGGAAGAAGATCAGGAGTTGAGTGTGGGGTCTTTGTTTGAGGCAATATAGAAAATGCATCACAGGGGATAAGCATGTCAAGGATTTGCTTTCTAGTTTGAATACACATATTGCCTGGGACAAGGCTGTACTCTTGATTATGTGAAAAAAATTGAATTTTTTGAATTTTGAATTTTCTTTCATTTAACTTCCCTAGTTAGAGATTATTGATTGATTGAATCATATTCCCTGCTATCATTTTCACAACCACATATAATTGCAGTAACAATGTTAACAAGCATAATTTTGCCAAAAAAAAATTGCCAAATTAGACTTACTTTGGGAAATTTCAGGATTGTTGTAAGAAAACACAGTCCAGATGGTGTAGTTTGTGCTCCAGCCTGAACCTCTCGTTAACTTATGTTCTTGCAGTTCTGCCCCTGCCCCTGCTAAACTGATGCTTCCAACCTTGTGCTGAATTAAGCAAGGTCTTATTCAGTGCACAGCTGTGGTATCCTAATATTTACTTAGGTGTACGTAAAGGAAAACTCTCTGAATGTAATCAATTTCTCCATTTATCTTTCCAAACTCCACCAAGCCTCTGCTTGCCATGTCTGTGACGATGTGCTGTTGCTGTACATGGAAACTTCACTTACTTGATAAGACCTCTTATCAAAGTGCTTTTCATAGAAATAAACAGAAAGTAATTGATAACCTTAATCTTAGCTCAAGGCTGTCATGGGCGGTAGATCCTAAAGTGTATGAATACAGTGGAAAAACAATATCTTTTTCAAAAGCATGCTGCTGGCCTAGGAAAGTATTTTCATTCATTTGTGGTGGTCTCGAATCATGGAAATATTTTGCATTATATCTTTTATTTGCATTAAATTAATAATGACTACTTTAAGAAGACATTTTGCCTTAAAATGTGGATAATGTTTTGTTACTTCAAGATGTATCCAAAACGAATACCACACCTTGCTCCAGTAACATACCTAATACATCATGGACCGGCTTAAAAAAGAGACAACTCCACCTCAAAACGACAAGGTAGTTCAAATCACTGAGAGAACAGGGTCAGGCTCCGGCTCTGCACCAGGCATGAAAGGACTGAATACTGGATTCTCACAAGATTTGACCTGGCTCCTGAGCTGCAAGGAGGGGTTCCACCTCCTTCACTGCCTGTGTGTGTCCAGAGGAAGTCCCGATGATTTGAAGCTGTAGAAAAAGATCTATATTTATGAAAACTTTACACAAGCTTGATTCAGAAGAACAAATTAAAAAAAAAACCAAACAAAAACAACTGTCCCTAGTTACAAAGCCATGGAGATGCACCATTATAAAGGGGAAACTAAAAGCAGGGTAGAAAGGCCAAAAAGGAATAAGGATCATTCCTTCTTTTTAAAATTCTTGTTCTATTTCTCTCACAAAATCAGATTACTTGATGGGAATATTCATTAAATTTATATTTTCAGGAATTAAATCGTGTATCAGTAATCACGTAAGGGTTAATGATCATTATCGAAATAAAACCCCCATTTTTGATACTGAAAATAACAGGTTGGAAGAAAAGCATGTTTCACGGTGTGTTTGTATGCCAGTTTCATGATTGAACAAGAAACTGAACATGAACATGAAACAGAACTATGTTTAGTGCAGTACATAATTCCATAAGTAGTTTATGATGCATTGCATTTGAACTTTGAATTGTTTCCATTATGATTCTGTGTATGTTGTGTATAATATGGAAAAAAAAAATTTTTTTCTTATCTAACAGTTACTTATCTAGGCCTAGAATCACATTACCTAGTTTTAGCCACACAAAATGTAGACTCCTAGTCTAATCAAATACTTCAGTTTAGACGTTATCCATTTCTAGGTAGTAAATCTCAGATGATCTACTGATCAACTTGCACATCTCTCACCAGGGTGAATGCTCTTCTCGTGGTGGCTAGCTCTGTTCAGTTGTCTAAAGAAGAAGCAGTGATACACTGTTTCTGGATGTCACAGTAGCGTGACAATTTGGAATATATTCTATATGAAGCAATAGTAAAATTGCTGGATACCAGACCTACCGTGGTGTCTGTGATTCTAGTTTGTGAGTGGCTTAATAACATCTGTCAGGGACTCACTGTGTTTCTGCTCCTGCTTTTGCTTCCCCTCACCCAGCTTTTCTGATCCTCTGTAGTGCTATGTGAGTGGTCTTCCCACTCCGGCAGACACGATGGGGAAGCGCCGGCAGTGCGCCTCACTCTAAGATCACTGTGCGGAGGTGTTTGTTTCTCTTGACTACAGAGGGAGACTACCTGGCTCTTTTACACTGGATGACTGGTTATTACACAGCTAAATTTTGAGCAGCTAATCCCTACATGGAGAGTGCACAATAAGTACAAGAATTACAAAAAACTCTGTGCTGAGAAGATGAAGGTGTAAGTTCTGGACCTACTATCGACTTCCTGTGTGACCTAGAGGCATTAATTTGAGAGCAGACCGCTGGCCTGTTTTCCGTTCCCTTTGCATTGCTTCTGCAATAAACAGGAGCCAGGGGAAGAGGAGCCCGGGATTTCCGCATTGCAGGAGGAATCCCTGGCCAGTGTATAAGTAACGTGTTATTTGTAGGCTCTTGCAGTACAATTTCTCCTTCTGTAAATGAGCATGGATACCTATGATGCTATTCATACTTGGGAAACAAAATTTGTTCCAGTTTCAGTAAGCACGGAAATAGTAAATATCCAGGCAAATGTGTGATTTTTTTCATTCTTTTTTAGTAAAATATGTCAAGTTCTTTTGAATCTCATGCTGAAATCAGCCAATGCATAAATGTCAGATTATAAATTAATATTGTTCTGCTTTAGGTTTACCAGAGGAAACTGAATATTCAAGACTGTCGGCTAGCACTACAGCAGGCTCATCGATTCAAAGACGTAGGGAGAGCCACACTAGTCAGGTAAATATTTCATTGATGGTCTACTAGAACCAGTAAAAGAGAAAAAAATCATAGTAGCTGCATGTTGAAGTCTGTCTTGGTTCAAATTAGTGTGTTGGCATTGAAAAATGCAGACTTCTTTTACAGGTTCATTTTGAGCTAAGGACATCAATGAATTTACTCACAATTTTTTTTGCTGAGAATATAATAATCCTGAAAAGTACTCATAGTGGAGTTCGAAGTTTATGAAACTTACTGTTGCTGATTGTGATGATGCTATTTTCAGGCAGCAAACATGCCTCCTCACCCTGAGAGTACCAGGATGTTACCTCTCTCAAGATACTTATTTATACCAGAAAGAGTTGCATGATAATGAACCTTATAGGGATAAATGCATAATTATATTATCCTTTTGTATATAAAAGCAGTGAAGACTTTAAAAGTGGTCTTCACTGTTTTAATAGAAATATCAGTAAGTAAAAATTAAAATCAAAATATCTATCAATTAAAACAGCAGTAGGTACTGAGGTAGTGTGAAGCTTGCACTTTGGTTATTTTAAAACTTCTCTTTAGTTGATAGAACTTTAATATACTAACACAGAATTAAGTTTGATGTGCATTAAGTGAACAAAAAGGAATAAAATTTGTCATAATAGATTTTCTTCAGTCTTTTCTTCGGCATTTTATACATAATGTGAACCACCTTATTTTCTAAGTAGCCCGTTCAAATATGAAGGTGTTCAAGCAATTTCATTTTATTTCACTTAAGTGGCATTAGCATATTCTCCTGTTGTCTTTATGTCTTCAGTCCACTTTTCTAAAAGGGTAGTCCTGAGTCATTGTTTTTATTTGAGATGACTGTAAGGATTTTACAGTAAAGCCAAATATTGTCCAGAGAGAAAATATGTTGGAGCTGAGAGGAATTTCCTCAGCAGTAACCTCTCATTGACCAATGGTACCATTTCCAAACTATTTTACCAGAAGGTGAGGGAAGTACCTTTATCACATTTTAAAGCTACTTATTGCCTGGGGGGGACAGCTGACATTTCATTACAACACAATACTGGCCCTAACTACGTGAATGAATGTTTGGCCGTTGACTCCAATGGGAGTGGGATTCAACCTTCAACATCATTTTTGATCTTAACGTAACTTTGAAAAACAATAGTGAGTAAATATGTGAGGAAACCAGTACAAAAGTCTTCACTTTTTGTTTTTCTGCTCCACTGTTCAAAGCACAGGCATAACTACAGTGCCTATTATGAGTTGAAAAATTGTGCCAAGACAGCACTTGACACTACACTGATCTCTTCAGATGCAGAAGTGAGGCTGGCCAGACCCTTTCATAAATATTATAAATACATTATAATTATATTATAATATATTATCATTGTATATACTATAATGTTTATTATTAAATAAAATATTATAAATAACATAACTTTGCTGTTACCATACCTCTCAGACTCTCGATATGTACATATATTGTGAAAAAATACTTACAGGTCTACTATCTTCAGACCAGTGCACTGAATGAGGATAGAGGATTATAAAGACGACTGGAGGCAACATTTTCAATTGTCTCTGTCACATTTTTTAATGATAAACCAAATACTTACTAGGCATGAGAGTGGCCAAAGAGCCCTCTCTAATGAATGAAAAATCCAAGTCCCAGACGCTGCTCCAGTTAAAAACCTCAGTCAGATAGAAGCTTTTGTACTGAAGCACCTTTAACCTCTGTTGCTAAAATGCTTGCCTGGGATCAAGGAGGATCATATTTAAATTACTGCATCAGTGCAGTACATGGAGAGTTAAATGAACTGTGTATAGGGGAGCTATTATCTTCTTAACTTTGCAAATGGAAAACGTATCCTTATGTGAAATTAGTCTGCAACATTTAAATGCTTTATTTTAGAAGCAAGTGTTTAACCATTTACAAACTTCTATTTTTGATTTTTCCAAAACTGCTTGCCAAAAACTGAACACAATTTCAATTCAGTACTTTGAAATGTCACTTTTCAGTAAATAGTTGTTTTGCCAAAGTGTTTCACAAATCTTTAAAATAGATTCTGTTCCATGTACTCAGAATTACATGCAGGGACAATCCTTAAATGGAAGCTCAATAAGAACTGTGACAAGTTTAGAGAAGGAACCTGTGGTTCTGTGATTTTTGATACAATTGCCTTAATGAATAAACATCTTCAGAGATGCTGTTGCCAAAAGAAAAAGAAACAAATCTTCCTCCCACAAAAAGAAAAAAAAGTCTAAAAAGAAAAAAAGTCTGTGCTCAAAGGGCTGAGAATTCTTACTGCAGAAAGCATTCCTCACCATTTCCAGAGTATGGCATACATTTGAAAATGATTGGTTTTAATTACAGTTGACATCTCTTAGCATGCTGCTGGTGATTCTAACAGCATACAACCCTATTGTAAAAGTCTTTGCCAGGCTTCACTGCAGTAACCTTATCACTTTAAAGTAATTCTTGCACAGACATATGAAATAGGACAGATTTTTTCACAGATCTGTGAAGGTACTGATTGACTAATTGCTTTAGAAAGAGAAACATAGACAGGGTCCTTGGCTTTCTTGGCAGACACTCTGTCATTTCAGCTACAGCAAGCTGGTTCATTAGCTTTCAGGGACTTCTAATATTTATGGGGTTTTTTAATATCTCCCTGCTAGCTCCTTGCTGAAGTGACAGGAGTTAATTTCATTTTTGTCACAGGATATCAAGGCTCATATACATCCAACTAAAGTTTAGTCATTGCGGCTGGTGGTGCCATCATGTTGTCACATCAGGTGATAATTACCTGCATCACTACCTGATACTTCCTGCATACTGCAAACCTACAGTTTGGGGCTAAACCTACAGGTTGGGGGATGTCTTGGCTGCAGTGACCATGAAATGGTGGAGTTCAGGATCCAGCTTGCAAGAAGCAGGGCTCCAAGTAGGATTAGAACCCTGGACTTCAAGAAAGCTAACTTTGCCCTCTTCAAAGACCTACTGGGAGGAATCCCTTGGGTTAGGGCTCTAGAAGGCAGGGGGGCCCAAGAGAGCTGGTTAATATTCAAGAACCGCTTCCTCCAAGCTCAGGATCAATGCATCCCTATGAGGAAGAAGTCAAGCAAAGGAGGCAGGAGACCTCCATGGATGAACAAGGAGGTTGCAAAAAAACTCAAAGGGAAGAAGGAAGTTTACAGGATGTGGAAAAAAGGACTAGCTACTTGGGAGGAATATAGGACTGTTGTCAGAACATGCAGGGATGCAACA
>VZSC01000282.1:10070-34716 GCA_013398225.1 Steatornis caripensis | reverse complement strand
GTGGTGCCCAGCGACAGGACAAGGGGCAATGGGCACAAACTGGAACACAGGCAGTTCCACCTGAACATGAGGAGGAACTTCTTTACTGTGAGGGTGACAGAGTCCTGACACAGGCTGCCCAGAGAGGTTGTGGAGTCTCCTTCTCTGGAGATATTCAAAACCCGCCTGGATGCATTCCTGTGCAACCTGCTCTAGGCTAACCTGCTTTAGCAGGGGGGGTTGGACTAGATGATCTCTAGAGGTCCCTTCCAACCCCTACCATTCTGTGATTCTGTGATTCTACACATTTCAGAGAGCAAACTCTTCAGCTCGGTATCTGTCGACATGCATCATAAGGATCAATCTTGTAACAAACACTTTCAGAAGTAATTATCAAGCATAACATGCGGATGTGAACTCAGCAATGTAACTAACTGTTCATCTCTAATGTAAAGTCTGCTGAAAAGAAAACAAAAAGTTTACTGTTGGCCAGAAATGCTACTTTTCTAGGGCAATGATTACTTAAAGGTCAATTTTTATCAGAATGAAAAAGGACAAAATTTGAAAAAAAATGTTGAAATACTAACAAAATATTCTTCATTTGAAAGTTATGGAATAAAATCCTGCTTTCTTCTGTTAGAAAAAGAGGAAAAGTATTAAAAATAATTTTTTATTTTTGTCTCATCAGAAATGAAAGAGATTACATCAATAGAAATGAGTCTTGCATTTTAAAAGAACAACAAAGTATGGGGTTTTCTTAAACTAATACCTTTTCTTTCATATTGTTCTGTGGCTGTACAGTTATTGGTTTCCAACTGATTATATCTACAGGTTGCAAGTAAGCACTGTATAAAAACATAAAGAACATAACATCTGATATAACACTGTAGCATCATCTTCTTCCTCAATGAATATGAAGATTGAGCGATGGGTCTAGGGGTCAAAGTTCTGAACCAGTTATCCAGAAGTTTCATGCCCTTTAGCTTGTTCGTATAGTAGATCTTTCAGAAACTATTTCTTAGCAAAGAAAGAGCCACACATTCTTTTTGCCAACCTGGGATGCCAGCTTCCACGTATTTTATGCGTTCCTTGTAAAAGAAAACATTATAATCAAGTAAATCTTCAAAATGTAAACTAAAAATCTACAGTAAAAAAAATCTACAGTAAAATAGTACTGCAAGGAATAATATCCAAATAATATCCAAATCTGTCCCAACAAGAAAACCGGCTTTGCTCTTAGCAACTAAGCCCAAATACATCAGTTTCAAGTACTGCATGTAACAGCTTCTGCAGAAAGCCTTTTGGTAGCTGTGCTGCACCTCTTGCCCTTTGAAGAGCTGAAAACTAGGGAACTTCCTTTTTCAAACTTGATTTAAAATTACTGATTTATAAATACTGACATGCTTATTGTTGCAAATTGCTTCAGTGATCTGTTTAAACAGTTTGGGGCTTTCAAATGTGCCTGGATCTGTAGTCTTGAATTCTTATCCAATTTCTTTCCAGACGCAAAGAAACCACCAAAATGGAAGAGATACTTCTTCTGGTCATTTGTGCCATAATCTTGCTTAGAAAGAGAATGTTCTTATGACTAAGAGTCATTTCTATTCGGTCACACTCCAGGAAGTGATCCCAAAGCATACTGGAGACTCCACAAACGTTGAAATTGCTTAGCAGGGTCTAAAAGCCAAAACCTCCTCTAAAATAAAAAAGCTTTATAAAATATTACTTCTGTGTTTCTTTTCTTTTACATGAAGCATTTCTCAGTTCCTTAGCCAGCCCAATGAGCTCTCTTATCCAGATTGTATGTATTGCTTCCTCTGTTGCCTATAGTTCCTATGTGTGTCTATATAGAAAAGACAGAGCATAAAAACTGTTGAAATACATAAGTTCTTTGGAATGTCAGTAACAGCAGCAAGATGAAATAGAGTCAAGAAAAGCAAGACTGTGTCTTTGGCACCTCACACAAAAGCTAAGTAGCCCTGCCATCTTTTTTTTTCACAGATTCAAGACTGTATTTTTTCGAATTCTTGATAAAAGTATTTTGAAGTTATTAACATTCACTACGAAGTGGGATGTGGTGTGAGAAAGATACAGTGGAATGAAGAAAAGCAGGCCAGCTAAAAGACTCCTTGTTTCTTATGTGGGCAGCAAGAAGAAACATGGTCTGTCTGTAACAGGATGAGATGGACAACCTGGAGATAATGAACAGATGGGAAGTGAGGGGCAGATTAGAGACTAGAGTGATAACAGGCGTGTGTGTGTGGGGTGAGAGGGGGGAGTAAACCAGGCACCAGATAAAGGATGATTCAGCAAAGTAAGGTTGGAGGAATGACTGAGAGAGAAGGCAAATAATAAAATGGAATAGAGGATTTAAAAAGAGAAAAGACAGATGAGCCAGAGAGAAGGGAAAAAAAAAAAAAACAGAGAAGTGAGAAAAAACAACTAAAAGGAAAATAAGAGAGAAAGAACCAAGGACAGAGCGCAAGGTGGTGGAGTAAAACAAGAGAGGGACTGAGGAGTGAAAATGTGGAAGTATATGTGGTGTTCCAGATAAAATATTTGTCTTTGTACACATATGAATGTTAACTTCTATGTTTCATAAAATAAAAATAACCATAATAATCCACCTATATTTATAGGGTTGCTTTCTGTGCAAGTTAGTTGCAGCCAAAGTCCCCTGAAGATTCAGCCATCCGAGAAGAAAGATAGAAAGTGTCCCGTTATAAGGTGCAAATCCTCTTTGTGCAGTTTAGTTTTCTAATGGCTGAATGTTGGCTTATTTGTAATCAGTTTGTCACATACATTCAGCATGCTATGGAAATACTCCCAGAACAAGACACAAATAAGCAAGCAGCTTGCCATCCTGGTAGATTAAGTAATAGCAAGCACACAACAAACCCTGGCTTAAGATTTTGGTTACCCGCTTCTAAAATATGTTTTATCTGTCACGTGCTCAAAGAGGCAAGATAAAAAATGATGGGGTTTTTTCCCATATTGTTATATTAAAAAATCTGCAGTCTTATCTCTTCTATTTTGTTTAAGTCCTGTAGTGCAGGTTGGCAGATTGCTGTAATATAGGAGCCAACAGCTGACAATGAAAAATTGGAAATGTCTTTTCATATTCGTGAAGAATGTATTTATTGTTTCATTATAGCTTAAGCCATAGCTTTTATTTCATGAAATCTCATTGCTTTCAGCAGTCTCTTCCCTCAGAATGAGCTGCATATTCATTATTGTTTCAAGGTCCTTCTTTGTTCCTACTTGATTTAATATTTGTTGCCAATCATTTCCTTTGTTGACTGTTCAAAAGTCAAAAAAAATGAATAGTCAAGACTGCAATGTGCTGCTACCCCCCGCCCATTGTCAGAGTTCTAAACACTGGGCTCTAACATTCGTTATTAATGTCTGTCGTGTTTGCCTATTAGCTGGAAGTAATCTTTGATCATCTTTAAAGGAAAACGTGGCAATCAAACAAGTCTGCTGTGATAAAAAAATCACTAACGCCTTTGTGAAAGCATAACATCCAAGAGAGGGCATAGAATGTTATGGATTTGTCATTGATCTGAATCAGTGTATCCCCCTGAATTTTTGTTTTGATGGTGATGTCAAAGAATTCTCTTTGTAATGTCACACACAGACAAAAATCAGGTCTTGTAGCACAGTGCGGCCTTGTTTTTAGAGGACTTAACAGTCAAAAGCATGTGCCTTATAGATTAAATGGTGTGAGGTAATGCATAGTATAACTTCATCAGTAGGGACAATATCTTGTGTTTCTGTATCAAGGGCTTTTGGAGGGCTAACGCCCCTCTCCTCGGCAAGTATGTCCTGAATCTGACTGCTGTGACCTCCAAAAGGGAAAGCGCAGAGTCTCCTCTTCGAATCTTAGATGCCACTATCAGCTTCCTATGAATTTGAGGCCCCTTTTCTGTCTTTTCAGTGCTTCATCCTCATTGCATTTTCCCCTGCTAGAAGGCTGTGACTGTTGAGGAGAGGGGAACAAAACCTCCCAAGCATCTCCGTGCCCTCCCTAAGCTCAGGTGTTTGGGTAAAGTGTAGTTATTTCCCTTGGGCTGCCACAATGGCCAATGGGTCACCTTAAAAGCCTGCTTCAGATTTGAGTTCAATGGGAGTGTGGTCCCCTACCCCACTGACATTACCCATGAACAATGACTTCACTGCTGACTTAGTCACAAGTGCCTGGTATGAGAGAGAACAAATCGGTCCCTCTGCCCTTCGTTCTCTTGCTATCACATACTGCCACATACATGTAGCTTGGCAGAGATTTAGACTGCTAGCGGACTGTAAATTAAGTGATGTTTGCCTCTTACATTTTTTGACCGTAAGTGTAGTGTTTTTATACAAGAAAGGATGATACACAACATAAGCAAACATGAGCTGATGATTGTTTTTATAATTGCTTCGAAAGCATTGTGGCAAACCTAGTCTCTAACTGATCAAGTAAAATATCGCCATTAATACCAAATTAATACCACAAAGCAGCAGTGATCAGTTAAGTAGCAACATGATTCAGTTTGTCAGATATTTTCTGTTAGATTGTGTACAAAGTGGTATCATCAGCATTGTAGGTCAGCTGTTCTGAAGACCTCTACAATAAATGATTTGTTTTCAGAAGTCATCTTGAGAAAGACGCAGCTCCTGCCCTGAACATAATCTCAAGCATCAGAGGTGAATTAGGAGAATGCTCTGAAGGTTTTAAAGAGCACTGCATAGTCAGTTTGTCTGGAAAGAGAAATAATACCTTAGAGGAAAAAAACGGTGTATTTCAATATTCATTGATGTTTAATCACTCTGGGAAGGTGTCGTTTTGTAGTTGATATCAGAAATCTAGAGTTGAAAGAAACTCAGCCAAAACAAATAATAATAAAAAAATAAACAATTGAAAACCACAACATCCGAATAAGGAAATGAAATACGCCCTTGTTTTGAATGTATAGGCTTGTCCAACTGTATTCCCAGCTCAGGTAATCAGAGTGCCTGACATGTGTGCCGTTGTATATTATTGAACATCACCTGCCTTGTTCTCTTACTTTGTGCCAGATTAGACATTAGCTATACTCAGGATTTGTGTACTGATTTTATTTCGTCAAGATACAGTATCTTTCTTTGATTGCTGAAATGCCTCCAAGCTGTATGGAAGATGATTAACCTTGAGAATATTGTGGTCCCAGGCACGTTACTACTTCACCGAGAAAGGTACAAAAACATGGAAGACCAAGCCCTGCTTTTGTAACTAAAATGTACTTCCTGCAAAAAATAAAATAAAAAAAATCACCCCAAACCACCACTCCCACCCCACCCTCCAAAAAAACCCAAACCAAAAAAACCCAAGAGTATGAGAGAAAATCAGACAACTTAGACTAGAAAAAGAATTCTCGTCAAATTAAGAATATAAAATCTTCTGTTTTGAGGGACACAAAAGTGTGTGTAGCCCAGGAGTCTCTTTCTGACAAAAATGAGAAGATGCTGCTGCCTAGGGAAAACAGAGAGGCTCCAGGTGCCTCTTTTGCTGGCATGTTCTGTCATATTCCGGCGGTGTGTCAGGAAGGGCCTTCTGGAGGCAGAGTTAATTTTGTAGCTAGTAATCCTTAGTGGACTTTTCTTCTGTGATTTTTCTGGGAAATACTTCCAGTAAGCCAAACCAGTGGAATTAATTTTTTTAGGATTTTAGAATTAATTTTCAGGATGAAGCTTGAGAGTTTTGTAAACGCCATGTCATAGCAGAGGGCTGGACTGGGCAAACAAAGATTCCCGTGCCTTTGTGGTCTCTAACACCAAAATATCCTGCTTCCAGCATCACCTCATGACTGATGTTTGGAAGAAAACAAAATCTGTCCCTCAAAGAATCCAGGTAGCGGTAAAATGCTTGTCAGAAAGGGAAGCATTTCTTCCTGACTTCTGTGGTGATCCAGGTTTGTTCAGACATGTTGTCCCTTTTTATTTTAATACAAAATATGTTACTTTTAAGATTACCCCCAATTTTTAAATATCGGCAAAGTTATCGCTTCCTTTGGTGTGTCATCTGTCAAACATCTGTTCTAAAGCTAGATTATTCTTTTGGTGTAATAAGAAATCTTAACTGAGAGCGAAAAAATATTTTCTTGTTTAGAACTAAGCAAATGCAATATATACATCAGATATGGATCTAATTTAAGCTGGCACACCTCCTCCAGAGCAATTCCAGATTTGTACCAGGCAGAGCACCTGTCTTGTTTGCCGTTTTCTCTTTTCCAGTAAGACCATTTGCCATCCATTTGGAGAGTTTTATGTTTTGAGATTGTTTTGAGATTGCTCCAACACAAAGACAAATCAGCAGCAGTTTAAGAGAACGATTAACTAAAATCACTTTACTGTTGCATATCCCGTATCAAGTTATTACGTCCAGTGGGTCTGCATTTGCAAAAAAATGCATGTCCCAGCATTCATAAGACAATCACATGAATCAGCTTGGATCCCAGTGGCACATTTGTATTTGAAGATTTTTAATTGGAATTTAGAAGCATGTAAACTCATTTATCATAGCGGCTCTCTACTCCCTGCTGGAGTCTTACGTGGCCAGTGCAGGTTTCCCAATCAAACACAAATTTGCATATTGATTTGATTTATGTTGAATGCTTGCCTAGGCTTCTTAAGACACTCTTGGTTTGTTGTGTGCTTTCCCTTTGTACCTTTAAATGGGTATTGTATTGGTAAATAACATGTAGGCTGACAGATCATTTTTTTCTTGATTCAAGAACCTGTGGAAAAGCAACCCTTTCCTGGTTATGTTTTTTTGTCACAGAAAAAAATCAAACATGTTTGTTTGAACCTCAAGGGTCAGGATTTTTTGAGAGGTTGCAGCGTGTCTGTCCTGTAGTTTGGGAAACAGATGTGACATGCATGTTGGGAAGTAGTCAGTGTAGGGGCTTATCAGATGCAAAAAGAAAACAGAGAAAGCTGAAGCTGTTAAAATGAGTTAGAAACATTTTTGTGAGAGATGCACGCCTGTGACAGGTTGAATCATAATGTGTTGGTCTTGTTAGTAATTGCATACAGTAAGAATTATTTCCAGAATTACTGAATAAAATTGTGTCTTTAATTATGGAATGAGAGGTGAGAACATTCTGATCACTTCTGCCTTTAAAACTGATGATCTGCGGAAAGCCCACTGGGGTTTGTGAACAGCTTTTGAGGGCTCTAATAAAGATGACTGAGTCACCTATTGGTTTCAGGCTGAAATTTCTTTTGCTTACATTTTTAGGCAGCCTGCAAACTGGAAAAGATTAAAAACATGACATTTGTCAAGGCAGCTCCATTTCTAAGATAATTATGGTAATTTATCATCAACATTTTACATTTATTGCATAATTCACTTCAGATCCTGATAAAATTTTAGAAAGGTAAAATCATTGCTATTCTAGACTCAATCTCCCTATGGATTCCGTGATGGTACCTCAACTTTACTAACAATATAAAATACTAACAGAAGAGGAACATAATAACGCTGTAATAATTAATTGTGAATACCTACTGACAGATACTTTAGAGCACCAACATTGACAAATCTATTAAAGAACATAATGTCAATATTTCTCTGAAGGGAAAATATGGACTAGCTACCTCATGGAAATGTCTCAGGAGTAAAGTTTTATACACTATAGATGTCCTTGAACTGTGTTGCAATTTAAAAATCTGTTTTCTGTTCTGCTTGTATGTTTATATTCAGGAATTTTACTAAAACTTAAAGAAGCAACTGAAAACAGAACTGTAATAAAACATGCAGAGCTACAGTGTATGGATAGAAAATTATTTGTATGTTTTAACATACAACAATGTAATTAAATATCTCTTTTCGTTCTCTGGTGAATACTAGTAGAAAAAACAATGCAATCACCAATAAAAAGAATGACTCGAGTACAATACTCATATTTTTAAAAAAGTAGACTCTACATTTGGTCAGGGAGAGAGCAAAATGAGGTGAAATACTGAAAAGAACTTATTAATGCAAATTAATAAATCTCTGTTTGACAGACGCAGTTCAATGAGTCCTTTAGCCATAGCTTGATCCTTAAGGCTGTGCTGGCTTTGACACACAAATAGAGAATATAAGCTCTGTGCTACTTCTGGATGTTACAAAATATCCTCTGTAAAGTCATAGCATCTGATCTTTTAATGCAGAATGAATTTCCTGAGATTCTAAAGCCAGATCTGTAAATAACTCAAATTAAATTTAATTTTAAATTAGCCTGTTAATCTTTTTATCCAGCATATCTTTTGTTACAAATTATTTAAAAGCATGAAACCTTCAACTTTGCATAATTAAAAACTTGCTGAATTTTTAAACTAGCCTAAGAAATAAGACTATAAATAAAATAATTTATTGATTTATCTTATAGCGACTGGTCTTGACTCTAAGACAAAGTTGAAATCCACTATGTCTGGTTCAGGCTGTAAATTGAAATCTAGGCAGAATTTAGAAGCCTAAATCCGGGAGGCAATTCAGGGACTCATTTTCCAAAGACTATGCAATACTTAAATGTGTATAACTCAGTAGGCAAAAAGCATGCTTTAAGATTTTCGTAGTTGCCAGCATACAACCAAAGTGTTCTGTCTCCAAGTCACTATCTCTTGTATGCTCAAACTACAAGGGACTGACTCCGAAGGATTTACTTTAGCATACTTATCACGCATGGACAGGAATGTACCAAGATACTATTATCCTGATATACGTATACAATTAAACAAAATGTATTTGCACAATCAAGAAGTTTTTATTCTTGTTACTATTTACTATCAAAAAAGCAGTGAGGCATGAAAGGATTTACATATATCTTACGGAAGTATACATAAATTTTATACATCTAGCAGTCCGAAGCCTACCTCTTCCTAATACTTGTTTTTCCTGGAAAACCTTTGAAACATGTCTGTCTGACCCATATTGAGAAATATGTTACTAAGACAAGAGAACAAGCTTACACTTAATGACAGCAAGACAAAAGAATACGTATTACAACTGTACAGACGAATTGTGACTAAATACTGTTGGTGACAGATTTCACAAAGAGATATTCTCTATATTGCTCTCAACATTCTCTGCAATGATTAGCACAAAGCACGGGCACCAAACTCATTCTTGCTTGCACTCAGAGTCCACCTCTTGTAGTCACAGTGTCCCCTCAGCACATGGGAACTCAGTCTCTTCCTTAACCTGAAAGAAGTCAAATCCACATCTTCTGATTTCCCAGTATGCTCTAAACCACTAAATAAGGGTGAAATTCCCTCCGTGCACGTCCTGATGGAACTGAGCCATTGGTGCTGTCACCAACCAAAAGCCATAGTGGCAGGAAGAGAGCACTTGCTTCTGCAATCTGACAGTTTGGGCTGTGAGGTGGGAAGAATGAACCCTGGGGTCTCTTCCCTGGACCGCTCATTACAAATTTATTTTGTTCATCTTGTCATATTTTGCAGTGGAAAATGTGGCTCTTGTTTAATGGCTTCAATCTGTTGCGGTTTGCATTGAATAGCTTAGGTAACTCCACACGCTCTTCTCGTGTGCGTCACTGTCTTTGATGTTTCAGCGTTTTGTCTTTGCTCAGTAAGGACTATGCATACCAAACACAGGGATGATGTTTCCACCAGATGGCAGGGCTGTTAAATGATAGGTATTCAAACGCTATATGTTTTTGTGGTCTAGCCCAAATGCTATGTTGCCCATGTCTGATTGACCATTGACTTCGAGTAGGAAAATCCTGGTCTACAGTTGGTATGATCTCTATCCTTTAATGGTCGAAGTTGTTTGGTCAGTGTTCGTTGAAAAGATCAGTAGTCTTAAAGTAATTACTTCCTTCACACCTCATTCACCCTTCACAAAGTACCTGTTCAGGGTATAGAATAATAATAGTTTGCCGTTTTACATTGTGCTTCATGTAAAATTATTCAGCAAGTCTTTTCTTTAATGAGTATGTGTAATAAATCTTTTGCTTGTCACAGGTCTAGTCATGAATGGAAAAGATAAAAGATATCATCTTGTTCAAATAGATCTAATTAAATTAATTGATTCATTTAAGGCTCTGTCATTTCTTGTGCATTTTTCCCCATTTCATTTCCACTGGATTTCCGTTGCATGAGCTTCATCTAGGTTGAAATATAAACTTGTTCCAGCTTACTTACTAGACCAGTCCCATAATGAATAAAGATTTGAGATATTTTTCCATCCTTGTTTTAAAAATGCAATGAAAGATGTACACTTATTTGTGGATTTGACCAACATTTGTCCACTGTACACTGGAAAATGAGCTGTATAGTGAAACTGCTGACCCGACATTAATTTACAGCTTGCATAAGCAAGGTGGGGATAATAAAGCTTCTTCAGTGTCTATAAGCTATAAATAGGATGCATTTGTCAATTGCCTTGACCGGGCAAATTGTACTGGCTTTTCACCCTGCACCTGTGTGCCTTTATGTTTCTTAGAATAGCAGTGAGGCTCTCTCTATTCAAATACTTTGTCCTTACTTCATCAGAGTCATGCTATAAAACTTTTGTCACCTGAGCACGCCCAAGAACACAGAGTTTCAAAGTGTCTGTTTTCTTGTAAGTATACTTACCTACCAGTGTTCAGGCACGTCTTTCTTTGATTATTTGTCTCTGAAACTCTTGCATATGAAACTCTTGCAATAGCGGTCTAACACAGCTTGCTTTTTGTATGTTTCAGCACCTCTCTGAGAAGCATGCCTAACACAGGTTCATGGAATGCCTAAAATTTAGACGCAAATAAGGTGTCTAAATTGGAAAGACTGGATTCCAATCTGCCAGTTTTCTAAACTGGGCTATGTCCATAATTTAAATGCACAAAAATCTGTAGAAATTGGCCACAGTAAGCCGCAGTGCCTCCCAAACTATACATGTGTTCTGTAGAATAAAACTACCTGATCTGTCTTTCTTGATAAATTGTTTCCAATTGCAAACTTTTCATTTGTCTTCTAATCTTTCTCACCCACATTAAAAAAAGAAAAAAAAGATAATGTGTTTTGGTATACAAGAAGTCTCTGATATCCCTCTAAAAATATCTGTGGAACATTGCATTTTCCTTTGAGTCACTGAGATGCCCTGGTGCACCTTGTGTAAACATAAAAACAAAGAGGTTTTAGATTTCGTAGTGGTATGCAATTGGGATGGCACTAAAATATGTTTCTATTTAGTCTTTCAAACACTATCGATTTTTCTTCTTTTTTATTAAAAATGCAGAATTTACAACAGTACTTGAAATTCTAATGTCTTTTATTAATACATCATATAGGTTATGCATTTCTCTTTGAAGTGTCAACCAACCAGAAATTAAGCAGATTCCAAATAGATCTTCAGACATCTCCATGTAAGGGCTCCTTCCTTCTTTGGCAGCTTGTGCGAGAGGTCTGACTTGCACAGGATGCATTTGACACAGCAGTGTAAAGCCTGTGTAAGCCTCTGTACCCGGGTACCTGTTATTCCGTGAGCCACAGACAACAGCAGAGTCTTCTATCACAGGAACCTCATTGCCCATCAGTGACAAAAATGCTGTTCATGTCACTCAGCCCTCCGTGCAACTGGAACTGATCACCAGCCTCGTCTCATGAGCATTTAAGCAGTACTCATCACTGTAGGCAGTTTGGTTTGTGTGTTTCAGAGGACTGTGTTCATGTGAACCCTTTGCTGACTTCTTAGGCTAGTTTTTTACGTTTGTTTCGGTTTTGGCACCTGCTTCTTAAAACTTCAGTTCCAGACTTTCAGACATGAGATTGAACTAAGGCAGTTCTAAGTCATTAGTTTTCTTTATTTTCAGTGTGAAGAATGATAAATGGGGAGTTGGGACAGTGAGTTAAGCACAAAGTTTTAAACTCTTTGGGAGGACAAGGTTGCTTCAAGTTGTTAACAGAGTGAGTTGGTTGTTTGATCTGTTCTCTTTCCCCTGTAGTACAAATGTCAGTAGCTTTCCCTCAGCAAAAGTGTAAAACTTGAGTGCTTACCCATATGCATCCGTTTAGTTAGTTAATTGTAAATTTTGGAATGGGAGCACTCACAACCACTCACCGTCTAACATGGCTAAGCCAGAGCACACTGCCGTAGTCTCAGGATATCTGTTCATCATTGTACCAAAATGTGTGGATAAGCTTATAATGCTCCATGCCGCCCTTTGCAAGTAATGGATGGAGAACAGACGGTGGGTCCCTCCTTGCATGGGGCTTGGCGGTGTAAAACACCTCTCATGAGTTCAAGGGGAGGTTATTTTGCTGAAAGTCATTATTGTTGATGCATCATTATACACGTCACTGAGCTCTTTACAGAGGAGATGAGAAAATGGGACCTGAATCTGCCTTGCCAACAGGTTTACATCCATGGCAAAAGAGGCAGAGGGTCCTGTATGAAGTATCATTCAACATGGACGCTGCAGTTTTACACTGCCAAGAGAATTAACTTTATCCACCTCTTTTATTGTTGTTATTATTTCCTCCTCACTAACAGGTTATTCATCAGCTTAGACTTTCAGAGAATGAGAGTGTGGCTCTGCAAGAGCTTCTAGATTGGAGGAGAAAACTGTGTGAAGAGAGAGAAGACTGGCAACAGATCTTGCACAACACTGAGCAAAGAATCACAGCCCCACCTCCACCCCCTTGTAAAAAGCCAACGCTGCTGAAGAAGGTAGAAGACACCTCCTGCAACAGACTCTCTTCAGGCATATGGGATTCCACCATGTGATTCAGATGTGTGTGTTTGCAGACTGTTGGGAATGAAATCACCTAATGACTTCAATCTGCACAATCAGCAAGTTTTCTTCCCTTCACAAAGCGTGCAGGGATTTTTTATAAGCATTCATTCAAGAGCACAGGATGGAGGAGCTATTTAGATTTGTTGTGTGTGCATGTACATGTGTGTGTGTTTGTTCTTTTCACATATATACACATATACATATATGTGTGCACCTGTGAGTGTATAATGTATGTGTGTGTGTGTATATACCTATGGAGACAAACTGCACTATAAGTACTTAGTTTGAAAGTACCAGACAGTCACTTAGAGTTCTCCCATGGACAGTGAAGAAGCTATGTTAAGCAAATGAAGATGGGGAGAAGTGACTGACAGGTGTTTTAGAGAGATCAGGAAAGTCTATGTGCACACTGTACAGCTGTTTTATATAGTACAAAGATATGATGTTTCTTGTTCCCTAATGAATGGTTTTATTATATTACATGTATACATATATATATTTCTTTGTAGATGTCTGTGTTCTATTGGCGTTGCAAATCTGAAGATTATTTACTTGTTTATTACTGGTGTTTTATAACTTTATGCAATTGGTGCTGTCATTCTTTCTTCAAAATACAGGTAATAAATTCAGTACTCGCATTTTTCTTTCATACTTTATCTTTAACAACATACCAAACAGCTTCAACACTGTGGTGTTTTTTCAGAACTGGCAATATCCTTTCTAAAATCTAATCCTAAAATTCCTGCAAAGCTCCCGTATGCAGGTGTGATTTGATGCTGTTCACAGTCATGAAATAGAGAGCACGACTTCTTCTCGGTGGACCTGTGTTTCTGAATGTGTGAACTGTGAATTCTGTAGTTACATCTCAAATTTCAGTCCGTTCTGAGTTATGTAGAATCATGAGGCACTCATTTAGATTATAAGTATGGTTTGAAATTCATACCTGAGTATGCATAAGGTCAGGTGTCAGTGGAAAGATACATAATGGTAATGAGGTATATAAAGAGGGCTGTGATTTACCGTCACAAGCCAGAAAGCTTTATGGAGATGAGTATATCAAAGGGTTATGTCGTTATGGTGGTACAGTGATGCATTTATACCTCAAATTTCATGTAATGAAATGGTTTCAGAAATTGGAGCATTCTAGTTGGCGAACATGAGTTCTGAGCAGTAATGTTAATTTATGAAAAATGTGCTGCTGGAAACTTGTTAGCTACTACTCAGCAGTCTTTGAAATACTGCTTTGCCACTAAAAGGTGTAATTTATATACATACACAGGTATTTTGTCAGGGGCTGCTTATTTTGAGTTCTCGAAGTATGCAGAGCCAGTGTGAAACACTTTTCTTGGCTGTTTGCCCCATTCCTATTGGGATCCAGGAAAAAGTGCTTGCAGTTTCGCAAGTGGATGTAAAACCACTATTTTCAAATGTAAGCTAGGTTTTCAAAAGTGAGCTCACCCTTGCTTGGAGGTTGTTGGGAAAGGAAAACAACCTGCTCAGATATGTAGGTTTTTCCATCATATTTGACAGAAGCTTCAAGCAGCCTTAATGGCAAAAAGCAATCACACGCTTGTTTTTCCAGGGAAGCGTCCAGACTCCAGTTGTTCCCATGAATATCATCAAGCTGTAGGCAGAATTAAGCACCTTCTCTTGCTGGAGATTAATAGACATTTTGAATGGACAAGGAAAGGGAGACACCAGGTTAGCTCAGAATTTTACCTTGTTACCACTGTTAGCTTCACAGAAGTCCTCTCTGTAAGACGACCCATTTCTATTTCACGGAGAATCAGGGACTCTAGACTCTGAACCTGACCTTCAGCTGATGTAAATGGGCATAGATCATGCGTTTACCCAGGAGGGGCAGATGACCACTGTGAGGTTATGCAGAAAACAACTCTCACCCGCTAAACAATTATCTCAGAGCAAGGCTTTGCCTGGAAGAATTGAGATTTCTGCCTTTTCGCTCAGATAACCAAGGGATCCTTGTGTGAGAGCAAAAGTAAATTGCTCTGGAACTGGATGCAAGAGAGCTACAACCTGACCTTGCAACTACATTGCTTCCAGGCTGCAAGTTGCTATTCCTACGCGGTTCAGCATCGCTATACATAGCCATAACAACATCTACCCAGCTAGCTTAGCCATCCTGAACACCTCGCTGCACCGAGACATGCAGACAAGCCCTCAGGCTTATCGCTCCTCAAATGGGCCTGGCAAATAGCCCTCTCATAAGCTCTATGATATTGCTAACTCCAGTGCCCACCGGCTGGCTTGGCGGCTGGTAGCAATCAATCCACAGCAGCCTGGAGGTTTAGAGCAAGCTGTAAAAACTGAGAAGCCACTTTAGATCATGCCAAGATCCCTGCTGCAGCAGGGAGCTTGCTACCAGTTCACCAAGCTAGCTATTTGTAAGGTGAGCTTGTGCATCTGCAGACAACGTTGTTGCCATTGCTGCACTCATAATGTGGGAGTACCCAGAGGGTGGAGAATACGCTTGTCACAGCGGAGTTTAAAATGGCAAATAGTATTAATGCACATAATACTATTTGCCACCCTTACTAAAATTTGTCTTGGAGCGGTGATGAGCCTCAGCTGCAGGAGCTCAAGTAGGATCTAAGGAACATTTTTGCTACTCTTTCAAAGTCTGTATTGTGCCCTGTTATGTCAGTATGAACCAAGTGTGGAAAAAAAAGGTGTGTAGATTTTCGAGCAGTTTCATTAATATAGTTACATGGGAAAAGCCAATACAAACCTGATTCAGGTGATCTGATTCTCCAGACAAAGGGCAAAGCAGGTTATTCCCCCCTGTGCAGAAGGTCTTTGTTCTATTTTTCACAAAGTTGGGTAAGACGTATTTTCTGGGGCTCTTCCTTGAAGCATGTAACTACAGTGCAATACAACAAAATAAATAGCAAGAGATAGGAGACCTTTTTTTTTTTTCATTTTTTCCAATTTTGTTACTAATTCCAGCTTATGTAGTGGCTAACTTTTTACTTGGCAAGATTTTTTAGGATATTCCCTTAAAATATAGTACTATAGGAATAAAGTATTTGTGTTAAAACCTGTTTTAAATATTTCCCTAATGGCAGTAAGACACTCCAGAGTGTGACTTATGATGTCATAATTCACACCTAGTGTGTTCATTGGTCCCTTGGCCTTTGGCCTCATGCCTAACAATGCAGTTGGTAGGGAATTATTATACCATAATTCACACCCTACTGTGTCTTAGTGCTTAAATAACCATACCCCCAGAGGTGTCTTAAAACTACCGTTAAAGTTTATACTGTGTATCAAAATGTGTTTACAGGGCTGGGAAAATATACTGTTGACATTTTGAAATGGTGAGAAGTAGTTTTAGCAGAACTGTACAGCGTTCATAAATTAATCTCCCCAGTGGAGTATGCATCAGCCAATTACGGTATTTCTTGAGTATATGAAGTCCTCTCTTGCACATTAAAAAATAGCTTAGACAAAAAAAAAAGCCTTATGAATTTAGTATTCTAAAGGGAAAGATTAAACTCTATGAGCATGCAAATGCCCTTAATATCCAATGAACAATCTAAAATATATTTATATTTGCAATGAAGCAATTTCAGGAAGCTGGGGTTATCATCAGATAACATCACTCCTCCACATTGTGCCTTATTGCTTAATTTTAAATATGTGAAACAAACAAAACTTCTAACAAATCAGCCCGTCCTTCACTGTAAGGTAAGAAGAATCAGAAATGTTTTACACCTGGTCTTAAAGCCAAGAGAATTCTAAAACCGTATTAACCACAATAAAAGAAAAACAACAGCTGCTGGCATGAGAAATTTTTAAAGCTTGTAAACCTTGCTTGTTACTCCTGAAATAGCACTTGGTGTTTTTTAGTTGCTGTAGTTACATTCCTATTGCAGATTATAAGCAAAACTTTGCTTTTAAAAACTGACTTAGATGTTCAGAGAAATCAAAGCACCGATATTTCACAAAAGATCTGTGTACAGCATGAAGTGATAAGCCTTTTAAAAATTCGTATTGTTTACAAAACAATGGTATGATTGTTGAATAAGTGATTTACATTTCCCTTTTTGCGAGTGATTCTTTTTATTGCTTCTAAAAGGTTGACTTATTTTCATTAATAACTTTATTATATTGCAGATCCTTTGTGTGGGGGACAAAGAATTTCATTAACTTGCTAGGAAAGTGTAATAGATTGTAGCATAGGTCTAAAGTGATAGTAATAGCCATACTCATTGTAGTTTTTAATTCTACTTTATAGTATTGAGATCCCTAATAATCCCATTAATCTTATCTCCATAAAGCCTGCTAATATCTCAAATGCTCTGGGGAACCTAAAATAAGTTTTGCCATTCGCTTGTTAAATAATAGATGTAATTAAACTCTGTACAAGTCAGTTTTCCAGAATGGTATTAAGCATTTCATGGCTTTGTGTTATAAATATATAGTTTCTAAAAAGAAAACACTACCTGAGCATAACTATTTGACAGTATCTGAATAAAACAGAAGGGCATATAAGGAAGTGCTTTTCCTCTAGTTTTGCTGTTCTCTGTACACTCAGGATTTTCATTCTGAGAAGAAATAAATAAATTCCAGTGCTTATACTGTGACTGTGAGAATTAGATCATTAGCAAATACTGTCTGTCCTTCCACCTGTGGTTTGGCCGTTTCCCCGACCACCATAATGTATGCTGCATCTGGCTCAATCATGGATTTTGCTGTGAAGTGTCTTAGGCAAAAAATTTTGTCAAGTCATGATTTGACTTTTTGATGATTTTTTATTTATTACAGTAAACAAAAAATAAAAACTTGTATTAGCTGGAAGTATTTAATTCAACCTTAAGTAACTTGTTCTTATATATGTGAATAAAATACCCTCTTAGCCCTTTCTTATCTGCTTTCCTGTCAACTTATGTTACTTTTCAAACAGACTTTTATGATGAAAAAAAAATGGTTAAATGAAATTACAGCAAAACTCTTAGGTTTCATTTTTAAAATGAAACATTTTCCTTTTGAAATACTGAAATGTAATATTTCAATGTTTCCAACATGTTTTTCACCTTTTCTTTTCCAGCTGAAATAGTTTGTTGGATGCAGTCTGAATTTACGCATAATTTCACAGACATACCTTTTCACAAATACACTCTTCTCTGAAAAGACCACGCTAATGACTATTTGTTTTGAGACGCAGGAGAACTGCAGAGGTCCTTAGAAGCATCCTTAGAAGCAGCAACAACATTGCCGTCATAGCAACGCTCATGTCACAGCTATTAGTTAATAGGTGTCACACTGTTTTTATCTGAGCTCTAGCCCCTTCCCAGTCTACATGGATATGTACTCAACTGTCTCTTAATATTCACTAGACTACAGAAAAGAAAGTGCGGAATCTGTCATACACTCCCAAAGAAAGGGAAGAAATGTGCTCCAGGCTCTTTCTAATTATTGCTTAATATAAACTACTTTTTAAATATTTCTGAAAATGGGAATTGGAATGCAACTTTCTCACTGTGCATATGTGAACAAACCACTAGGCTAGAAAGCTGTGGCAATGAAATAGCCACAGCTATTAAATGAACAGTTTTGGAGGTATAGCTCTGCTATCCCACAGCGTAGTATAACTTGGGGGTCGGGAAAATATTCCAAAGACTAGAGAAGCTGATTTTGCATGCTTTCAGGAGGACAACTCCATGTGGATCATTTGAATTAAAACCATCTCTAGCTGGTTTTAGTGCTGACCCTCCCTAACAGAGTGGTCTCAACCTCAGACAGGCCAGGGGTTATCTAGGGTTTAAGTATGACAGGACTAGGGTAGGAGATCAGTCATCTGTAGATGAGTAAGTTTGAGTAAGTGCTTTGGAAATCTCCAGACATTATGACCTTCCTCATGGTTCTGAATGGCAGCCTGAAGCCATAAATTCCACTGTTGGATGGACTTCAAAAGGACTTGATGTCTGGATTTTGTCTAAATCCTAGTTTTGTACATCTAGTACCAATCAGTCCATGTAGTTAAGAACATTTTGAATAAAAATGACTCCTCTAACAATATTCATTTATTATATTTTAGTAACCAGGTTACTAAAAGTATGTATTCAAGTCTATCATTTGCTGATATAGCTCCCATGTCTGTAATGTGAACTCATCTTTTTTTAAAAAAATAATTAAAAAGGGCAATATGAAAATAAGTGCATTTGAAACATATCTTCTGGGTCCATGCTGAGATCTGGGATCCCTGAGCCTTAGAGTTATCATAAGTAACATGCTAGGTGCCACAGCATCAAAGATCAAGACAACAACCCAAAAGTAGCTCTTGAAGTTTAAAGACTTCCTTCTGGCTTGATTTTCTGTGCTGTATAACCCCCGGGTCCTTGTCACACATGAGCAGTTACCAAGGTCAGACAGGATGCAGTTCGAAAAACATGTATCTTTTGTCTTCCGGTGATGCAACATCTAGACCTCAGCTTCTCTGAGGTGGAAAAGACATTCTATTTAGCTGATCAAAGACACAATAATGGATGCCTTATATCGGATAACTCATGTAGATGTACTTCTTTTTCTATACCAGATATCATTCCCTTAAACATTCGGCAGTAGGCTTGTTTGTTCAACAGAGACATTGATTTGTAGCTGGGGAACGTGTGTCTAGTTTAGGTCCATGATTTTACAATATCTTCAGTTAAATTTGGGCGATGACCCTGGCTGATTTTTAAGACCTCCAGATAATTTACTTATTTCTGTATATGTGCGGAAGTCCTGCTTGACCATCCAAATAAGATCTGCCAATAACAAAAAAAAAAAAATAAAGCANCTGGCTGATTTTTAAGACCTCCAGATAATTTACTTATTTCTGTATATGTGCGGAAGTCCTGCTTGACCATCCAAATAAGATCTGCCAATAACAAAAAAAAAAAAAAAAAAGCAATGACTCATGGCAAACCTATAGCTCTAGTATTTTAGTTAATCCTGTATAGGAGAAAAGATCAGATCCTGGTGAGGGTCTGGATCCCATAAGGAAGTTAAGGCAAGACCTGCCTTTTAGGTGCCGTGTCCCTGGAAAGGCGTACAGGACTGAGCTGAGTTTCTGTACTGTCTGTTCTGTTCTTCCATTTCTGACTCCAACCATCTTATTTCTCGCAAAGGAAGAAGCACAGTAGTTCAGGAAGAAAAGGAGAGGACCTCGGCAGCCTGGAACCCCTGTGTATTATAATGGGTGTATCTCTGAACACAGGAGAAGATGGAGGGAACAGAGCCTCCATCTTCCCAGGAAGTTTGAGAATTTCTGAGCCAGCACAGTAAATTTTCCCAAAGTTCCCAAATCTCCGTGCTCCTCACCCCTAAGTAACTGGGACTCTGTGTTTAAGAGAAGTGA
Organism: Steatornis caripensis; assembly: GCA_013398225.1. Lineage (NCBI taxonomy): Eukaryota > Metazoa > Chordata > Aves > Caprimulgiformes > Steatornithidae > Steatornis > Steatornis caripensis. The sequence goes on along the minus strand of VZSC01000282.1, from coordinate 14,634 downwards.
CACCTGACCTTTAAGAATGAGAGTACAGGCATGTATGAAGGTCAATGCTCTTGAAAATACCCCCAGGTAAAAGTAAAGGCCTAGGCAAGCAAGGACAAAAAAACCCTTGTGTTGAACAAACAGTTGCCCAGGATTACGTTGACAGTTAGCAATTGCTACCCAGAACTTTGTAGAGGACGTGGAAGAGGTCGAAGATGAAAAACATTAAGGGGGGCAACGGAGGTGAAGAAGAAACAAGGCTTCTAGTAAGGTAGTGGTCTTTATTTTACTGTGTTTTATTGGTTTTGTTTTATACCTTTCTAGTACTAGGAGAAAATATGTAACAAGCACCTGGAAGATGAGAATATTAACACATAGCTCATATGGGGTTCTCAGAAACAGTACATAGCATTCCACCACATTTTCTTCTTTAATAAGGTTACTGGAGTGGCAGAAAGCACCAGAAGCTTTATTAATGTTAAAGGAGAACTCCTTTACGACTAGATTGGGTTTTTTGGGTGTTCTTTCATGTCCTTTAAACAAGCTGAGGAAATAAGGGCTGTCATAGGGAAATTTAGGTTGGAGAGGACGTCTGGAGTGTCAGTTCTCTTAACTTTCTCTGTGGCCACAATTCCTTTAGCAGAGGCCAGAATGGGGCTGGCTTTCTTTGCCAGAAAGGCATTGAAACACCTTCAATTTCTTCCCCGCATGGACCCACATGTGCTTTTGGCAATGCTGCTTCCTCTCCAGTCAGCCCCCAGCCCGTACTGTTGCGTAGGGGTTTTCCACTGAGGATGTAAAACTTAAATTTGTTTTTGAACAATGTTAAGTTTCTGCCAGCCCATTGCTTCAGGCTGCCAGCATCCGATGAACATCAGCCCCGTCCCCCAGCGCTTCACTGAAGTATTCGCTCCTTTTCATCCCAGCACATATGCAGAATTTGCTGTCTGTTATCCACAAATGTAATGATTTTTCAGCTCATTCTTAAAGATTATATTTGCTCCAATATTAACCCTGGAGGAATGCTACTATTTGGCTGACAATTGGATTTTGTGCTGTTGTCACATACTTTGACCCTAATGATCCAGCCAATATTTTACCCGCCTTGAAGTCTACCTACCAGAATCATATCTCATCAGCTTGGCTATATGGTGCTGTGGTAGACAGCAACTTTGATTCACAATGTAGATAACCAGATGGTTGAAAGTAAGTTCTCAAAAAATAATCACTGTCAAACTGGCAGGAAAGTGAGATTCCACATAGGATCTTTTCCTAGGAGGCATCTGAGACCCGCTTCTTTTCCAAATATTTGTTACCTGGGTGGATGGCTGAGTGGGAAGGACATGTATAAAACTAAGGATGGCACCAAACTCAAAAGAGTTTGTAAGAATGCTGGGGCAGAATTAAAAGCGATGATACAAAAACTGCAGAAGGTTCTTGCACAGTGCGGGAAGGTAAGAGACGCTCATTTCTCACTCAGTGGAGAAAAGCACCCCCACAGTCTCAGACGCAGTTGGGCTTCAAGACTCTTCACTCTCCAGTGAGGCAGGGAAAAGATCAGTTTTGAAAAACCATGTTTAGGAACTGAACAGACTAGTGGAGTCTGTGTGTAATGTGCTGAATTGGTGACCTGTGGTGCATGGTGGGAGTTCTGTGAGGAGATAAAACAAGATTTACCTCCATTTGGGTACAATCAGAGAATATATTCAAGGTACCACTGGACAAGGAAGTAGTTTCATAAGACATGACGGCTGAAAATGAGAAAATGAGTGATTTTTGTCTCTCACTTCCAGTGTTATTTTGCTTAGAGGTACAAGGCTTTGTTTTAAGATATTTAAGTTACAAATAATGGCATATTTAAAATATGTTATGGCAACGAAAAATGTCTTGAAATCACCAAGGGCCAGGAGTAACTTTTTTACGCCGGATACTGCTTCTGTAAGATCTGGGGTTTTTTCCCCCGCAGGATTTCAAACTGCCAACAAGTTGTAGCAAAAGTGCTCACTTATTTTAAGCATTGAATGTTGCCCAAATATAGAAGACAAAAGACACGCTGCTGCTTTCATAAATGCTCTTCAGAATTATAAATGGCTACTTAATAGATATGAGAATGTCTCTCACCTTTACTGAGATTAGTTTGTCTTGAAGAGGCTACTTCACTATCAGAAACAAGTGGGAACCACCGTAGCAAATCTTTCCCACAGCTTGTCGGGGTCAAGTGACTAGCTCTGACAACTCATTATGGCCTCTAATAAAAGCACAGCTCCTGCTTCTAATCGCAGAACCTAGTTCAGCACAATTCCTAATGTAAAGAGATGTAAACACATAGCGGGACATAAAACCCACAAGCTACGATCCAAGAGCACTTGCAACTGGAAGGGAACACTCAGACACATGGAAGTCTCTGATCACAATCTGATCATTGACCTCCACAGTAGTGAACTTTACGCAAAGCGTGCCCTGAAAACTTCTGTAGACAAGATGCTTGTGGGTTTGGAAGTTTTGGGTTTTTTCCCTGGTTACAAGGTAAGAGTCAGTGAAATAATCCAGTTTAAGACATCAAACGTTAAGATGTAGTGAAGTGCAAATGTGAAGTGGTAAGCAATCAGGTTCAGCACAGATAAAGATTCAGTGGAAGTTGTGAGTGGTTTTGCTGTAGACTGTGAAAGATGGGGCTGAAAATTACTGCTGAAGGATAGTTTGGCTTTGAGAGCTGACAGGCACATTCTTATTTGGCAGATCTGTTCCTTCCATATATTTAGCTTTACCTGCTCTCCTTAAGGACAAAAAAACAGTTTAGCTACTTTTTGTACTCCTGAACAGTCAACACACAAACAAATAGCTGTATATTCATTTTTCCAGTTGTGCTTCAACATTTCACTTCAGCTCAGTTGGGGCACTGAGACTTTTTGAAGTGGGAATGAAGGCAGTAACTGATAAAAGATGTATTCTTCAAAAATTTGGGTCTTCATGTAAGGTACCTACCTTCAGTAAGGTAGGCATAGTTGTCTCCGGGCTTGTGAAAAACACTCCTTTTATTTAGCAATAACCTGATGCAGGACCACTTGTTTCCCTCATTTGAGTCCGACCTCCTAGCCAGGTAGGAGGTCTACTACCTCTACTGTGCTGTTCTTAGTGTAACAATAAGGCATCTACTAACAACATTTTTGAGGCATCTATTGAACACCCTTGATGCTCCAGATTCCTTTTCAGTATAGCAGACGTCATTTCTGTAGCAACATTAGTAACATTAGTACGTTCACAGCTCTGTGAATGTTATTGTAATAAACTGTTAGCACACATCATGGTCCTAAGCATTGCGGTTCGAATGAAATCTCTTTCCCAGCCACACAGACCACCATGCACTCATACTCATCATGTTAAGAGGAAGCAGAGTTTTAGCCCCGTCATCTTTTAACTATTAAACCATATCTTCACCTCCAATTTACTTGTGATCTTTAAAAAGAAGCTCCATTAGTACCCTAAGGGAACTGTATACTATAAAACAAGGATAGAAGAACATTAACCACAAAGTCCTGATGGCTTGTTAGATGCAAACAAATAGGCAAGCAAACAAATAAAGGCAACCTGGAACCTTTCTGCTTTCATATTCTTATCACTTTGCATTTAAATGGAAGTTTTGGCCTTTCGGTATCAGTATAAAATGAAGTTGACGACACATTTTTACTTCATTATGTGCAGCAAAAAAAAAGATCGTACAATAGAGAACTATTTTCCATCTCTCATGTGGATGTGGTCATTATTTACTGGAGGCTGTTTTGTAACACAATGACCATCTGTCAGTAAGCGCTGAAAACACTCAATCATGCTGGCTGTTATTGTTAAAATGCCACAATCAGTGACTGCTGTGAGGGATTAATAGATTTTTTCGCACTAAGAACAGTTACATATTTAGAAGGCCAAATTAGCTTTCATTGGAGTTGGTATAAATCCAGAGCTACTCCACTGGAATCCAGGTATCATCTCTAGATTTATAGCAGGGTAGCAGATGTCAGACTTTGACCCAGACCTTTAATAAGGGGTTATCAGCGAAGGAGTTCCTTTTGACTTGGTTATTTTTTGAAATAGCGGTCACTGAAAAAATTGTATTTACATTAAATTGCATAATGATAAGAACTACCTGAGGTCGTGTTTTCTTCCCACATTGAAGGGATAGCTCAGATTTATGTTCAGCTGTTCTGCAGAAAGGTACACATCGTTGTTAAAGAGGTTCCATTTGAAGTTATGTTCATTAAGCTTTTCTTTTGAATGTTGTGTCACTTTTGTTTGTGAGTGCTCGGGCAGGAGTATAGGTGCTCAAATGAACCACCAGCTACACTAGCAGACCCTAGGATTACAACTGGATGTAATTCTGCACAAACCGGTATAATTAAACCCTTCAGGGAAAGTCTGGAATGAGATTCGTTCAAATGCAGCCGTGTCATTACAAGTGCATGATTAACATTTTTTTTTATATATATAAAGCGAAGTGGTGCCCTCAGGGTGGCAGAGTGAGTGAGAAATACGGCCTATACATTGAAGGTCATATGCTATACGGGGGTGGGAAAACATTTCTTAATCAAAA
>VZSC01000281.1:44754-73638 GCA_013398225.1 Steatornis caripensis | reverse complement strand
AGACCACCAAATTTGTCAGGCATGATTTGCCCTTAGCAAAACCTTGTTGGTCGTCATGAATCATCTCCTTATTTTCCATGTGCCTTTGCATATTTTCCAGGAGTATCTGCTCCATGATCTTGCCAGGCACAGAGGTGAGGCTGACTGGCCTGTAGTTCCCTAGGTCTTCCTTTTTTCTCTTTTTAAAAATGGAGGTTATGTTTCCCCTTTTCCAGTCAGTGGGAACTTCACCAGACTGCCACGACTTCTCAAAAATGATGGGTAGTGGCTTAGCAACTTAATATGCNTCCAGGTAGATGATGTCAGTTGCTCTTCCCTTGTCCACCAACACTCTGTCCTCATCATAGAAGACCACCAAATTTGTCAGGCATGATTTGCCCTTAGCAAAACCTTGTTGGTCGTCATGAATCATCTCCTTATTTTCCATGTGCCTTTGCATATTTTCCAGGAGTATCTGCTCCATGATCTTGCCAGGCACAGAGGTGAGGCTGACTGGCCTGTAGTTCCCTAGGTCTTCCTTTTTTCTCTTTTTAAAAATGGAGGTTATGTTTCCCCTTTTCCAGTCAGTGGGAACTTCACCAGACTGCCACGACTTCTCAAAAATGATGGGTAGTGGCTTAGCAACTTAATATGCCAGTTGCCTCAGCACTTGCAGATGCATCTCATCAGGTCCCATGGACTTGTGCACATTTAGGTTCCCCTAGATGGTCCTGAACCTGATTTTCTCCTACAGTGGATGATGGTTCTTTGTTCTTCCCATCCCTGCCTTTGCCTTCTGTGACTTGGGTAGTGGAGCTCAAGTACTTCCCGGTGAAGATTGAGACAAAAAAGTCATTGAGTAGTTCAGCCTTTTCCATATCTTGGGTAACCAGGCTTCCCATTTCCTTCTTGAGAGAGCCCACATTTTCCCTAGTTGTCTTGTTATCACTGATGTACCTATAGAAGCTTTTCTTGTTGCCCTTGACATCCCTGTCCAGATTTAATTCCACCAGCGCTTTAGCTTACCTAACCTGATCCCTGGCTGCTCGGACACTTTCTCTGTATTCCTCCCAGTCTACCTGTCCTTGCTTCCACCCTCTGTAGGCTTCCTTTTTGCATTTGGGTTTATCCAGGAGCTCCTTGCTCATCCATGCAGGCCTTCTGGTGTTTCTGCCTGAGTTCCTCTTTGTTGGGATTCATTGCTCCTGAGCACAGAGGAGGTGATCCTTGAATATTCACCAGCTATCATGGGCTTCTCTTCCCTCCAGGTCTTTATCCCATAGGACTCTACTGGTTTTTGAATGATCTGCAAAAAGACTGGTGACTTTTCTTCCCATTTAAATTAATGATTTTAAAGGACCATATTTGTGCTCAAATCTGTGCCTTAACTAGTCATTTTTAGATATGTTGTTGATTATTTTCTGGCTTTTCTGGATTTTCTACCAATTCTTCATCCTTCATCCCCTAAATCATGCAGTACTTGCCTTGGTAATTAATTTTTTACTTTACTTAAAAAAACCAAAAGACATCTATAGTCATGTGATGGTCACAATGCCTGAATAACACTGTCAAGTGAAAAAATACTACTGGAATCTCAAAAGATCTCTCATATTTTAAATATCTAGATGTATTATACTCCAAAAAGGATTAGAAGTTGAAGGGGGGAAAAACCGTGTCTACTGACTCAGCTAGTCATGCACTGCAGAGGCTGACCAGAACAGGCTCAGCATTACTGTAGCAGCAGATGCTGTTGCCAGAGAAGAAAAGTTCAAAAGGGGAAAGGAAGCTGATCAGAACCACTTTTCATGGAAAATTTTTATGTACTTCCTTCCAAAGCCCAAATGTGCATGCTCTATGTAGCCTCAGAATGACATTTCTACACTGCTCACATCCACTGATGTTCTATTTGAAGGGTGCAAACAGGGCTTGCTTCCTTTCTATCTGAGGAGAAGCTTCATCCTGAGGGAAGGAGCACCAAAGGCATAGGGTTGTTTTATTCTGAGCTCTTTCTTTACATATGGCACTTACAAATTTATCTAACAATGGTCTGTTATGATATGTCCAAGGCATAGGATTACCTTATACTGGGCTCTTCGATTATGCTGTGCTGATCTACATCAGTATCATGTCAATTTACTGCCAAATTTAGAGGTGATTTGGACTCTGATAGGAGAGACAGGATGGGGGATAGAAAAACAAACTGAGAACAAAGACTTTTTTTTAAGGGAGTAAAAGGCAATCAATATCAAAACAGATATTCCTGGCGATAAAAAAGTCTTTGGAAACCAGCCGTTCTTACTATAATGTATGTGTAAGAAGGAGAACCTCAGAGTGGTTGCACTTCATCTATATACGTCCCACTGTTTTCATCACTGTTGCTCATGATAAGCCCTCTCCTTCATTTCTGCCTGTCTCCCTCACAAACCCTTATGATCTTTCCTCCTTTTATGGCTGTACACTTTTAAATTGCTCTAAGTCTGGCAGTAAAAGAGAACACCTAAATATATAACAGATACACCCATTCACCTTGGGATGAATGTTTTATCGGTTTGGATGTCATCGTATTTCTCACAGTCGTATGTCCCTCCCTGTAACACATAGGGCAAGCAGCTGTATCATCTGGGCACTACTCTTACTTGCAGTTTATACCTGGGAGATGCAGAAGTTCAAAATTAAAACAACAAAATAAAAACTCTGACTTCTTAGAGAGCACTACTTTTAATCAATGCAGAAGCAAAGGCAATCGATGGGAAAATGAAAATTAAGACCGGAATAGTATTTCCTCTGTCTTCAGAAGATGCTGTTCCAAAGGAATGGGCACTACTAGCCCCAGATCTGTGTCCAAAGGTGCTCAAGAAATGGACCAAGTTTCTGATCCTATCTTCTTGAAATTTTATTGAAAAAAGAGGAGTGAATACTTTCATCGGGCATAGTGAGGCTGCAGTGTGCTCTAAAAATAACATTCAGTGTTTAAGTAGCACTTTTCATTCAGATATCTTAAAGCTTTTACAGGGATGGATAAGATACATTATTCTCATTTTACAAGACAGAAAAATCAAGATACAATTGAGTTACTTCACCTGCCCAAAGATAACCCTTAATTTCACCTAAGGGACGGGATCAGATTTATGGCAATCCAAGAAGCTGAATCTTGTCCTTCCGTTCACTTGTTCTCTTGCATTTCCCCACTGCAGCACATTTCATGTTATGTGTTGAGGGAGAGGCCATGGGACTGTCTAGGGTGTCTTTCTGCCATTCAAATTGCAGTTGCATCTGGCCATGTGGACTAATAATGCCCTATGAACTGGGGCAGTAGTGAATAAATGCAGAACAGCTGAACGCTTAGCCTGCAGGAAAGTTTTGAATCACAAAGTCAGAAGTTCACCTGAACTTTCTCTTTTAACGACCTTGAGCAGACATTGCCAAGAGTGCAGCGATTGCAGAGACTGAAACAAAGCCTTTACCTACTGCAAGCTCTTGGCACAAATTACTTAATACAGTGGGAAATCCTGTTGCACAGCAATGCGTAACAGCGTAGCACCTGGTTGCAAAGAGCTTGCCTCCCACTCACACGGCCATCAGGACAAAATTTTCAGCACAACTGCACCACACACAGCAATCAGCCAATGTTATATTTAGACTGAGAATTCTTTTTTCACTTCTGTTCATTGAGAGACTGGAAACTGTAGTGCATACAAACCCCAGAATTAGCTCCTTGACTTCATTCGCTCCACTAACATATTGCTCGCTTTCTCATACCCTCCTAATGTCCTGAGTTTTGTCAGCCACAGCAAAAAACTTTTTATTTAGTTGAAAAGGGAGTGTGGTGTGTGGGCATCTTACTAGCATTACTGCATTTATGCTGGAGCATTATCGATTCATTCACATTTACTGAAAGATTTTTTTTTTCTTTTCTTCTTTTGAAACTTTAAATATCTGCCAGCTCCAAGCTGCTGTGCTTTATGTTTACAGCAATGCCCTAGATGTGAATATGCAACTTCTGATTATTTTTTCTTACAAAAATAAATATTTCATGCCTTTTCCCTACTCTGTTTCAATTAATAGCAAAAAAATGCCTAAGAGATTCTGAAGAAGGTACTACTGAAGGTAGTAAGCATCAGGCAGAACCGGTCACGATCATCACATTTCAGGATAAGCATAGGCACAGATTTAATCAGAACATTTTCTCTCTTCCCAAAGCTTCCCTGCTACTGTTTTCAACCGGACTGTTCATGGCAGTCTATAGAAATCATTACTAAGAAAACAACACATGCTATTACAGCTCACAGTACCATGGGATATGCCATAGCTGAGCTGCATGCTCTGCTGCTGACATTGGTGCTGTGTATCATTTAAGATTATTTGTCTTGCTATAGCGCCAGCGATCGCCTGATGTCAAAAGCTCTTTGGAGAGAACTTAAATAGACCTTCGGTTATGAGTCTGGTTTGGAAGAGTTCATCCCTGAAAATGCAAATTCTGTGAAGCTACACCGATGATTTCATACATGTAGCCTCTGGGATATAAAAGATCATCTTCCTGGTAGGGCTGAGATAAAGAGACATCAGGTGGCAGAGGCCAGAATCCCTCCTTCTCCATATCGGTAACCAGGAGCTTGACCCAGAACACGGCAGGAGGCTTCTTGGTGAATGCCAGCATAGGAAAGGGAATCAAATTCCAAAACAGTTGTGAATCAGTAGGATATCCAGAAGAAGTGCTCAAATTGGGAAGTGGCCAGGACATGGAGACTAACAAGATAAACGTGCAGAATATGCTTCCTTGATTGCTAACTCATCTCTGTGTTTCCCTTTCTCCTCTGCACATTTATTGCTGTTTGCTGGTGTTTTCCAATAGCACTGCAACTTTTCAGTACACGGGCCAATGGGCCGTAGTGTACAAATAAGAGACTGGTGAAGCCTGGTTTTTGAATGCTTCCAGATTTCTGGGTGTATCCTTCCATTGTTCGTCTTAACAAGTATGTAATGCTGGGCTGACAGAATGGAGCAAGGGCTAGAAGATGCTGAAGGGAAGTGTAGCCATCCAGTGGTCATTCAGCGCCAAGTTACACAGCAAGTGCTGCATGGAGCCCAAAGGATTTACTGGGGCTTTTCCTTGAAACTATGAAACAGTCCATTTGCTGAAAGATGCAGAATCACTTTACACTTTAGTGACTATATTTCAGCTTCCATGAGATGAAAGGAAAGACTCCAAAACTTTAACATAAGTAATTCTATAGTGAATTTATCTGCGAGCAGCATAATTACTTTACAAGAGGAATACATAATATTCCTAAGATGATGTTTCAAATTTGCATCCTATCTATTATCAAGCCCCAGCTGAGATCAAAGCCTGATGATCAGGGGTGATATTGTGATTTCTAATGAATGGCAGCTTTGTCCTCAAAGATTTTAAAATCGGACTGACAAGACATGAAAATTCAGAAGTGCCACTAGTCCTCTAAACCAGAAGGGATACCTACCCACAAAAAGTTTATGTGGCTTTCAAGGACACCCCAGGAAGCTGTGGTTAATTGACAAGGTGAGTCTCTGTGTCCTGTGTTTTAATCTACTGCCACCATCACATAGCTTTATTTCCTACACTGTGTATTCTATATTGAGAAGCTCACTGATTTCAATTCATACTGCCTTTCCTTTTCTAAGTGCCTATTAGGGAAATCACAGGAAATTGGAAAACTGCAAAAAAAATCATATTAGCAACTCAGCTATTTTGAAACAACTTTTTTCGAGTCATAGAAATTGAGTGACCAGATTTCAGGATTTTTTCTTAGGTGCTACAGACAAGCTTTGTGTTTTGGGTTCGAGATGTCTTTGGGCACTGAATTGTCCATAAAGAATTTGACATCAACTCTGTATTTCACAGACTTGTCATAAGTGATTTTTGTAAAGTGCTTTCAGGTGATTACAAAAGAGAGATTATAAAAGACCAGAGAATTAACATTATGTTAGGACATTTGGCCTCAAAGGGTCATGACTGATAAAACTATGCACTGTGATAAAGTCCATTTTTTATTAGAAATGGTCTGATAGTGTTCAGAGCTACGTTAGGGTTGTAACTTAGGTTTGAGGGCAAATTGGACAAATGCTCAGACATATTAATAGTAATATCCTGAGGCTGATTTCATGAGATTCAGGAATGTCTGAAACAGAGAATAGGCCCCTTCCAGTATTGGATCCATCTGCTGTTTTCATGCTAAGCTTAGATATACAAAACAAAGTACAAAAAAGGAGGATCCAAAACGCTATTCAGGTCATCTTTATTTCTCAACTTTAATTAAAAAAAACAATTCCAGTTAATTAGAGGTTATATATTCTGCAGTGTTTCCAACAAATCCTGGAATCTTAATGAAATCTCAGTATTGAGCAATGAGTAGGCATGTTGAGTGTTGGATTGTCTGGGCTGAAGTCTTCAGAAAAACCCAGTCATTCTGATTGAGACCCTACTAATGTCTAATGGTAAAATAGAACCCATCAACTCAGGCTGGATATTTATCAGGTCAGCACTAAGCCCTTTAAAAAATCCCTGCATACTGTCTTCTTTTGTACAGAATTAGTTCTTATAATTAATATACTAACCCTCATTATTCTGGGCACAAACCTATCTCTAATTATTATGTTAAAACAGATCTATGTTGGGAGATCTTGAAGAAAGAGGAGATAAACCACAATTTCTCTTGATGCGTGTCCTTCTGATCATCGATCACTCTTGGGTACTGGCTGCTGTGCTATATATAGACACATATCTAACCCGTTGTGGCAGTTCCTATAGCCTTCTGCCTAAAGTAAGTTGAGTTTTCAAATTGAAAAATCTCCTCTGAGAAAGAAGCGATAAACTATGTTTACAATTATTTGAAACACACTGTCTTTATTTTTTTCTCCTAAGGTACCTCTACTAGGTAAGATAGTACTATTCGGTTCACAAAACTCAAAGATGTGCTCCCACGGGTTGAATCCCCTTTCCCATTCACATGAGTGAATCCTCCTTCCTCCAACAGCTGAATGAGTTAAAGCAGTTGTTCTTGAAGAAACTTGTATTTATACACACATAAATCTATAAACAAATCAAGCAGCAGCATCATTCTCAAGAATAAGTTCAGAGTCTTAGGAATCTGTTGACAAGTATTTATCTTCATTATTCAATCAGCTCCTGATCTGTTGTGAATCCACCTAAGAAGTGAACTTTACAGTGAAGTTTTTACAGTGAAAATGTCATATGAAACTTGAGAGGTGCAAAGAATAAGGTTCAAAACAGAACATAACAGTTACATAAACCTTCCCCCCAAAAAAGTAGCCACCCTCAAAGCAACAAACCTAATCCAGTCTGATTTCCTATGGCTTAGGATTTCAGGGATGGATTATCCAGTACCTCTGAAAGGGTTAACAATGACCGACACTCTCTTTCATTCATCATGTTTTTACCCATAAGGCAGATCCTTTGACAATCCCATTGCAGACTTCTCAGAGAGGACTCTAAAACAGCCCCTACCTGAAACCTGTAGGAACTCGATATCTTTACTAGGTCTATCTGAAATTAGTCAAGAATTTCAAAACCTTTCAGAGATACATACACATCATCCCATAACCTTTGCTTCTATTGGAAACAAATAGAAAACCAATGGGGGGAAAAAAAAAAGCAAATAACTTTTCAAAGAACTTCCTGGGTTTTGGTTCATTTCCTGCAAATGTTTGGTGGAAAATGGACTCATAGCAGACTATTTGCTCGTAGTCAAACTAAGTCCAAGGCAAGTTATGTCTTTTTGGCTTCTTGCAGAAACCATAATCTGCTAATCTTAAAGACTGATTGATTGATTGATTGATTGATTGATTTGATCTCCAGAGGTCCCTTCAACCCCTACCATTCTGTGATTCTGTGATTGAGTTCTGCATTCTGCAGAGTTGTAAGAAGCTTTTACTCATGACCAAACCAGGTCTGGCTGCAAGCACTACATTTCCTTCCAACCTAGTAAAGTGAAACTTTTGTGCAAGTATACTTGTACTGAGTTCCTGAATGCTGTGCATTAGCGATCAGTGCTTCCTCAGTTGGGACAATAATTAGAAGTGGGATTTGAACCATGATTCTTGGAAGAAAATAACCCTATTTTTGCATTAATTTCCAACCCAAAGCCAGATGCAGCTCTGAACTTCACAAATGAGATCCCCCTCAACAATGAGTAGAACTAAAACTTCAGACCAGATCTCCTAAATTCAAGGATTTCAAAATCCATCTCTGTATGTTGTGGTTTGGACCCCAGTCTCTTTCTACAGATATTTTCAAAGTTAAAGTTAAAACCTAGTAACGGGCAATCAGTTTCTAGTGTTTTTCTCCTCAGAAAATATTTCTATATATCTTTCAGCTGGTCAAATTATCCTATTTGAAACGCATTTGTAATTTGCTGCGACTGAGTGACCTGCTTGTGAGGCTGTATCTGATCATTTGCAGACCCTGTTAAATAACAGCTTGTGCATGACTTTAGCAGATGGTTTAGCTAACATATAATTTCTATAGGTATATAAAATAACATTTGGAATAAGAAAGCATAATGGCCTCAACATTCTCTGTTCATTTTTGCAAAGCCATTTACTTCTAGCTGTTACAGCGCAGCAGCAAAGGACCGTACAGTGAAAACTATTATAGGGGTGAACTAAGCTGAATAATAACACTATATAAGTAATACTCCAGAAACTCTACTAATGTGTGTATAAAAACAAGTATTTCACAGATAGCTACAAAGGGGGAGGTCTAATATTTCCAGATTAAGCAAAACAGCTTCATCAGCACTGATTTGGTCATGGTCTTAAATATCTGCAATCTCCAGAGGTTTATTTAGACATAGTCATCATTAAAGCTCGTATTTTAAAAGCATCAACAAACCATTCCATAATTTATTTCCAGGAGATAACATATTTTAAAGGATATGCATTGTCAAAATTAAGAGGCAAGAGTTTGCTTGATGGTACTTGGATTTCATTCCAGATGATAAAGAAACAATAACTGGTTCGCAGCTTGTGTTTTTCAGAGTTTGGAGGCAGAGATACTCCAGAAGCATGACTTCAGAACTAAGTCCTTATTTATCCTACACTTCATCTGTAGCTGACTGAGGGAGTTAGAGGTCCTGGAGAGCAAGAGACGACACTGCAATACCACGAGGACACTCCACGGTGCCCCTTGCAATCCTGATCCCAGGATGCATCCGTACAGCGTGGAAGGTATGCTCTGCAGTTTACCCCACAATTTTTCCCTTCGGGGAATAAACTGGAACGATATGTGATATTCTCTCTACCTGTGGACCTGCATTTCCTTTGGAAGGAAATCCTGATGCATAAGCGAATGAAACCCAACCCCGTCTACTCCCCTCACAGAGCTGGAATGAGGCCACGGTGCCGCATGAACCGAGCCTGCAAGGTTTCGCTATAGGACCTGTCAGTCCTATTGTGTTGGCTCAGCCAAAGAGTCCCTATGGGAAGTCTCTGCTTTGAATCATCCCCTAGAAGAATCCACCGCTCTCTGCCAACCATGGAGGAAACCTAAGAAGACTAGTTTGCTGTGCCCAGAGTTAGCCTTTGTTATCACATTTGTTAATCATTTATCCTCTATTAATTACATGGCACTTTGTTGAGTCGATATTACTTCTGCTGTGAACATCGGCAAATGTCTTGCACACAGACTTATGGGTGTTCTGCACGTGTATTAATGAGACAATATGTCATCCTCTAGAGCAAAATATATATATATCAGAAAGTTCTGCCAAAATGCCTCCTCAGATGTGTTCTTCTTAAATGTTGTAAGCCACAAAAAGGGGATACAACTTTGAAAACATGTTTACAGTTCCCATTCCATTTTTTATTTCTGATCTACCCTACCTCCTTAAATCCTTGCTCTTGGTATTTAGGATGCCGTGACTGTCCACTCAAACCTAAAGCCAATCCAATACCATTATTAAGCAGTGGGAATAGCTCTGCTCATTGACGTCTGTGAGTGTGGCAGAAAGAATCCCCAATACTGTCAGAAAATCGAAAGTAACAGTCAAGTCCAGCAAACAAAGATAGAGCTTATAAAACTGTCAAAACACATAAAACTATCACTGCCAGTCCTGCAGCACCCACATACATGAGTCTAATTTATATGCATTGTTCCAAATCTTATCTATGAAGGAAAATTTCTGTCATTATGGATACATCAGTGAGTTGGTCAGGAACATTTTTGTTCACTTTTCAAATTGCAACATATTGATTACTTCATACTACATGTTTTCAAGGGGAAATGATGGGTTTGGGAAATGGATTGAAAAACATTTGCAAATGTTTTTTGATGTAACTGAGACTTTGTCTCCGGAAATGACCATTCCATGGCTCAAAATTACTTTTCATGGGGAAAGATAAGCAATTTAAATCACAAAGTATATATTGAAAACAACCAAAATGTTTCCAAATTGCCAAAACAAAATGTTACAGCTGAGCTGAACCGAAATCGTATCTTCTGGATTTACAGCCCATGATGTTTTTAGATTTTGACTTCTTTGTCCTGATTCAGGACATAAACATTTTTCCATACTGTTACATTTGGCCAGCATGTGAAACTGATTTCCTGCCTGTTTCTTTTTTACTACCATACTGATGGCAGTTCTCCTAGCACAGGCACAGCTGTAAGATATTGGCTGTGCTGCAACCGTAAGACTGCTTTTGCTGAGATACTTCATGTTGATTCCACAAACCCAAAAGATAGCTGTTCTGCAAAACCAATGTTTTTACTTGCTACGATAACTGTAGATATATAGTTTTACACACACGCAGAAAAATCCCTCAGATCTAGCCTGTATTATGGTGTTAGCCATAAATTTAAGAGTAGATTTTCCCTGATTTGCATCAATGAATCTACTTCGCTGAAAGCATTCCTGTAATTCACCAAAGTGCAAAGGGTCTCTCGGGTCCCATGCGGACAATGTTAATGTTAACTATAATCCGTATTTTAATACTTGAATATAGTGATGGGAGATGCACTAATACCATGGAAATGGTCTTAAACATCCCCTCTCCCAAACAATGCCATAATTCTTAGATGTTAACAGACTTGCTGTATTTGCTAATTTTGTGTCCTATTCCTAGTTCTTTTGTGACCTCTTTTTTCCTGCCCCGGTTGCTGTCTCAGAGCACAGATAAGACTGCTTGAATTCCTTCTCTGCTCCAGCACTTGGAAGTGGCAAGAGGTGAAGAGGGTCCGCGTACTGTATTCCTTTCCCCCTGCTGGCTGTGCTCCTCTCTTCCCCAAGCACGATGCTACAGCAGAGGAGAGTAGCTTTCAGTGGGATTTTATGGCATATCTACAACAAAAATCAGTTTAGGGGCTATTCCTGTATTCTGAGGATGGCTGGCATGGCACAAGGGTAAAATTTCTTCTCTCCCAAACCAGAGTGGTTGTGTTGAAATAGCTTGCTAGAAGCCACATCTGCCACATAAAATTCCCACAGCAGGCCTGGGCATGGATGTGAAGAGCACTGCCTGGGATGGCTCCATCAGGAGCATGCTGGCAGCAAAGCACTACAGGTAATCAGGGGATGGTGCCTGGGTCCTTCCCCGACGTCGTATTATTTACTAGTGTGGACCTACCTGTCCAACCCAGCACCCTAGCAAGAGTGGGAAGAAAGAAAATTTTGCTGGAAAAGGCTTCCAGGACCCGCAGACAGCAGAGAAAGACTTACTGACATGAGCATAGCAGGTGCCAGCCTGGAGGTTAAGCCGCAGAGACAAGACCCTGACCAACTGGAGGGTGGGGGATTTGTCAGTGGAGAACCATCCCTGCTGTTATCACCAGCCCCCTTGAAAGCTCACTAAGCCCTCAGTTACAACGTATAGCAAAGCTTCATGGTGGTGTGATACCTCGTTGGCATTGGTGTCATGGAAGACTTGAATGGAATTATTTCACATACTTGCTAATATATTAGCACTGTAATGAATTTGAAGCTGCTTAAATGGATACTGGGATTTTTTTCTATTGGCTGAGACTTTTCCTTAAGTCTATAAATACCTAGGAGCAAAAATGATGTATTTAATTATTTATTTCTTAAGGAGAATTCGCTAATAAAGAGAGATTGGGGATCATGAAAGATGGAAGAGAGAGGTTCAGCATTTTTAATTTTGACCCTAGCATTGTCCCTGGACAAACCACTAAACAGCTGAGTTTGCACATGATGTAAATTTCTTAGCCTCTTGTGGCTAATGAGAGCTGCAGGATAATGAATCACATCATCACTTCAAAAGATAATATATACAACCCTAATGTTTTCAAATTTCATAAAGATGACATGAGGGCAGCTGGAAACCCGCCAAACTTAAGAACAGTTATTGAGTTATATGCTCAGTATCAAGGCACGACATGCATGGAGGAAAAAACAATGTTTTGCAGAAAGAGACAGAAACTGGAAAATAATATGTTAATGGATAAACAGACATACAGGGGTCTATTTTTTTGTTCTGTGATACTTCACAGGCTGGCTGTGTCTTGTACATGATTAATTAGTCTCCTCCACATTATGACCCCCACAATGATTCTGAGATGGTAGGCGAATCGGTTCTATTTGCTTTTCCTTTGTGTGTTTCAAACCTCTCGCAACTGCAAAAAAGATCCTGGTGATCTTATATACAAGATCAGCAGTTTCGCACATTTTTAAACAGCTAGCAGCTCTCTGCATAAAGTATATGACCTAATAAAGTTGTGCAAACATACTGTCATTAAATATATGTAATAGGTATTATAATTCAATATATTCTTAGCTGTCAACAGGTTTTGGACTGAGCTCTGGGTGTTCCTACGTGGCAGGTCAAGCGAGGTGGCGGCCAGCAGATCCCTGAAAGGCGCGCTGCCAGCTCGCTGAGTGCTGGCTGCTGATAGAAGAGGCAGCTTTTCAGAGGTGGAGTGATGCCCTGAGCATGCCTTCTGGGGATGCCAGCGCAGCCGCGCAAATGAATGAACTGCTGTGTTTGAGCTTGCTGCATGTGAAGATATTTCTGCTTTGCTGCATGTCCATCGCCAGCACCGAGGAGTCCAAAATGCCATCAGAGGGAAATATGGCAGTTATAAGGAACGCAAATTGTAATAAGAGTTTTTCTTTTTTGACCTGTGCTGAAAGACAGGGGTGTTGTGTTTGTCTGGTTTTGTGTTAATACTACACAATTCTGCTTGTGCAAAACCAACAATAACATTTTAGGATTTTATTTCAAGGTGAACCATGGGAAATGAGATTGGCCAACTCCAGCAGCCAGGACAGGCCCCATTTCTATATATCTCAACTTTGTCTTTTTACTCAAGAAAAAAATGTGACGAGAGCTGGAAAATAAATCATTTGATTTTAAGTGCAGAAAAGGACAGGCTTCTTTTTCAGATTCGCTGCCAGACTTGCTTCCAGGTATGATCAGAAATTGGGAACTTGCAGCTCAGTCCTGCAGTTTCATTTTGTTCTTCCTCATTTGCCTTCAAAATGATGAAGGACTCAGAGAATGTCTTGCAGTAGAGGTGACAATGAGGATTGCAAGCACCCTTTCAAATATAAAACACCTACATTAAAAAAGCAAAAATGAGCAAAAAAATGCTGGGCTTTTATTAATCTGCCCCTACCTCATCATGACTCTGAATAGGTGCCCACAATTACTGTTTGTGTGATATTATCTAAGTGCTAAGGAAAGAAAATTTGGCCAAAACTCATAACAAGTCTTCTGTTTTGCCAGCGTGAAATACTTGATAATTTGTAATGCATTTAGCCATTAATCATTTTAAAGGGCTTTTAAATGGGCATGAAGTCCTTTGAGTCTTTTCCATATACAGACACTGGATCAGGGACCTTTGCTACAAATTACTTTTGTCTGGACTTCTAATACAAAATCAACTGGAGAACAAGGGAAATACATCACTGTTAAATTTTATTATAAGACAGAGCCATTACAACACATCATGGGAAACATTTTTGAGCTGTTCTGTTAATAACAGCAGTGCCTGATTTCTTTGGTTTAAACTTACCTTTTTCACATTTTCTTCTGACATTTTCCAGATATAAATTGTTATGATGAAGAGTCATTCAAAGCAAAGGAAAAAGCTGTAATTATGTTTCTCTTTTCTAAAAGAGAGTGGGGCAGGAGGGGGATTATTTTACACAGATCAGTGAAGGACACCCTAATAAAGATTGGTCTGGAACATTTCTTTTTATGACAATTGACTTATCAGCAAGAGCCATTGTAGCAAATCTGGAAATTACATAATTGCCAGAAACTGTAGATATTTGACTTGGCAAGAACCTTTGGTGTCTCTGATTTATTATTGTAAGAATTTGGCTCTGCAAAGATGAAGAAATGTTTAATGAAAGAACAGTAGAATACAAATGAAACAGGCAGAGATCCTGTTTTCAGAGGCTGTATTTAACTACATTGTCACTACTACTGTAACACAAATAAACTAAACTGAAAACGTCCGGGGTGGCAAACTGGCACAAAGATCAATCTGCATGAAAATATTAACTTCAACAGCTAAACACTCATCTTTTCATTTTGCACTACCCTTTGGGCAAGTTATTTGTGGGTCATTCCTTTTATTAGATGCTATCCCTTTTAGCACAGGCACAATAATAAAACTGTAAAGCTTAACAAAACTTGTTAACGAGGACTTGCAGTTTTTTAATCTGTCCTTCACAAGGCAGTGAAGTCCTTTCACGTAGCAAAGGCTAAAGGCATTAGGTATTATTAAATTCAAGAGAAATGAAGGTGACTTTAAGATCAGAGTGGTGAAGTGGGAACACTATAAATACTTATTTTAGCTTTGGAGGATTTGCAGACCATAGCAATTCTGAAAACACCCATAATTATTCTCTGTATCAGAAGACTAGGTCACCACACAGTAGATTAAGGTGAATGTCTTTGCTTAAACCATTTACATCAAAGAGATTTACTTTGGCAAGTCCTCCAGGAGAAGTTTTCCCTTTGATAAAGTTCAGCCTCTTTTGCTGGAGAAACGCTGTTTCCTGAAAATGGATTATCATCTACTCTTTAATATCTCCTTATGTTTCTCATGTTTATCTTACTACCTCATGGAGGAGCTGCTAAGAACATCCCACAGTCTATCTGTCTTGGCGTTCAGCTGGGCGGCAGCAGCTGGAATCAATGCCACCGCTGCTGCTCCTCAGAGCCGTTGTAAAGGGAAAGAAATCCTGCTGCAGCGTGAGATCGACATTCCTATCTCCCGAAAGACGCATGTGCTGGCACTACCGGCATCCATTACACCAGAAGTTTTGAGTCTGCTGTCAGGCTGGAGCTTCTCTGCTGGCACTTGGACAGACCACTGCCCTGCCAGGACTCTGATCATCTCGGTGTTACGGAGGAGTTAAACACCCTGTTATAAAAAATATTTCTGTTGAAGTGTAAAACTCAGATGATACAGTTCATTGTCAGGAGATTAGGAAGAAATATAGCAAAAAGTTACATAAAATCACTTTGTTACTGCCATATTTTTTTCCAGGAGTAAATACTGAATAGAAATAAGTAGACATGTCGGGAAAGAGGAGATATGTCAAAGAGTTTGAGGCTACCTTTGCTAAATGACAGAGATATCACTAATAATAAACTAATATTGCTCCTGCTCCATATCCACCCTGATACTGTTAACTACTGAGGCCACATAAGCAAAGGTGTCTCCAATGACCTGAGCGCAGAAATCTGCTGCCCAAACACCTTGATCCTGGCATGAGTAGACTATTCACATTAAGTTTTTGGCAAATAGTAAATGAATATTCCCATAGCCATTAGCAATAAAATACATAAGCATCAGAAAATGGAGCACTCCTAACTGCTCAGCTTGGGTTTTACCACCCAGTCACTGTAAACAGAAGTAGCACGGCTTGTACCGGATGTCATGTGCTACAAGAGCATTTCTTAATGGACAGGTTTATGAAGGCTTTACTTTCCCCTCTTTTCTCGTTAGCACCAGCTTCAAGATTGTTCTCTCAATATTTTTAACACAACTACGGCCTTGCAGACACCCACCTCTGCACTTGGACCATTTTCAAGAGTTTGCCTTCATTTCACAGTTATATTCCAGCTATTTCATATGTCTACATTTAAAAACCAATGGGAAAAAAAGCACTCAAGACAAAATTCTGCATTAGTGATCCAATTTGTGCATTCTTCTCATCTGAATGTGAGCAAGCCATTTTAACATATATGCCTTCCTTAATAGATTTGTTTGTGTTTTCTAACTCCACATTTTTCTAGAGAAACAATAATCATTCATCTCATCTTCATGATTTATATCACACCTATCATATTTTACACATTTATTAATTTATAATACAAATATTTTTGCTTTTTTTTTACTTTTCCTTAAGCATATTGCAACATTTCAAAATAAATAAAAAGGCCAAGCCAG
The DNA here is from genome assembly GCA_013398225.1 of Steatornis caripensis. Taxonomy (NCBI): domain Eukaryota; kingdom Metazoa; phylum Chordata; class Aves; order Caprimulgiformes; family Steatornithidae; genus Steatornis; species Steatornis caripensis. The sequence goes on along the minus strand of VZSC01000281.1, from coordinate 57,242 downwards.
TCCTAGAATAGTAGGAAAGTCACTGGCAGGAAATCTGAAACTAAAAACATTATAGAATTATTATTTTAGCAGTGGCTGGGTGTAGAAAAACACACTTTAAAAGGTCTTAGATGTCTTTTTTGTTCATTCTCCATAAGGTCATGCAACAAGACTCTAAAATCCAATGGCAACAGCGAGAAGGAATTTCAGTCTCACCCCTAATGGAAAGGAGATGGCTGTACTGGAAAGGAGCTGGACCGCCAGAAACTTTCTAGTGTTCTTACTGATTATACACACATTACCTAGAACTCAACATGCATCCTCAAAAACTGAGGGCAGCCACAGCATTTCAAACAGTTACAAAAGCTGTAATCAGGTGTCCTGGACATCCTGATGCCAGGTTCCTCTCGGTGGCATCATGGGATGAGGAGCTGCTACCCCAGCACAACGTGGGTGCTTTGGAGTTGGAGTGTCCCTGGCAGCTGTGGACAGAGAAACAGAGACTTGGAGCGCCTCTGTGATTTTAGTGGAAGATGGCGAGGATCCTATGCAAGCAAATCATAGTTCTCTGCTAATTGAATAAATGACTTCATTTGTAGACCCTGAACAGAATTATGAATTAAATACATTTGCTTATTTGCTGGGGAAAATACCATTTGATGATGCCCTGAAACCCTACATCAAGAATTGTACCTGTAGTCGTGTCATTTCAGGTGCATCTGGAATAATTTTGCAGGGATTTTTTGTTTGGTTTGTTTGAGGGTTTTTTTTTAAAAAGGACTTTTATGACAAAGTGGGAGAAGTCTGTTTGTGCTAAGAAGTTATATTTATCTTTTTTTTCCTTTTTTTAAACAGCTGAATCTATGAGGAATTTTGATGACCTCAGTGCTATTATACAGGTTGAAAGAGGAAGAAACGTTTTGAAATGGTAACAGGAGTTTAACTCTCTACAGATGCAATGAGCCATGAGACCATCTCACAAAAAATGCCTCAGAGTGGCTTATAGGAAAACACGTATTTTTTTGTAAGATATCAGAATGTTTAGTATGACAAACTTTATGGCTGCTGCTTTCACGTATTTTTTCAATACCACTTATTTTTATTGGGATATATTAATAAAACTGGTGTCCAAAGCCTCTGAAAGATTCATTTTATCTATGTTTTTGTACTATAATTTAATTGACTACTTACCTTCTTTTGCATTTCATCAGAATCATATGCAGCGCATGGTCTGCTCTTTAGAGTCTTTTTCTTGGCACTAAATTAAACCCAAGAATGTGGCTACCAGTTATTTCACAGCTTTTCATTCAGCTGCAAAGAGTTCTCCCATTTTGGAACGAATACAGTGTTGGCAGAATATGTGTTAATAGCTATAGTTTAAGCTGACTAATATTTTACACTTTGCCAAATCTTAATTCTTTGCAATTTAAAAATTATTATTATTATTATTCTAAATTCAACCTGGACTGAGAAAAGTTGTTTCAGCAAAATTTGTTCATTTGCCTCCTAGAATGCAGTTTGGGAACAATATACCGTTTGGTTCTCATTAATATTTTAAAGTAACTATTGCCATAGTTCCTAAAACCAACTTAAATTTGCCAAGTTCTGAGACTTTAGAAAATCTGTTTACACATGCCTAGGAGAGAGATATCTGAGTTAGCAAGAATTCACTGAAGATGTAATCTGCACTGAACATACTCTGTTCTCTCCTGGGTGCCCAAAAAGCTCCTGCCAACATGCATTACAACTCACAGAGAAAAAATATATGCAAAATCTATCCTACAGTATCAAGAGCTTTTTGACCAATTCTTTTGTACTACTCGGAAGCTATTATGGTGAGGGAAATGACAACAAAATACAGGATTTTTTGTTTTCCCTGCTCTCAGTGGTACTTTTTTGACATTCATGACTGTCAAGGATTAATAATTTGGTGAAATTTAGCTGAACTGGAGATCTAAGGGACTTATACGCAGGGTTTCTAGCTTAGACAATTCTTACAGGACCAGAAGAAATCTGTTGCCTAGATATAGTGCAACTCTTCCTTTTCAAAAGAATTTGTAGCCAACAGAACAAACCCAGTTATGCCTGTGCCATTTTCCATTTCTAGAGATGGTCTCTTAAGAGTTAAGCATTTAAGTTCTATGGGGGTTGTATGCAAACCTTGTCACCAGAGGCCTGCTGTGGCTCATTTGAGTCTCTTTCAGGACAGAGCAGGCAGTTTCTGGAAGAGAGAAATTCTTCTGATTAAAATATGTCACTACTGGCAGGAAAGACAGAATTTTGACCATGGACCTTAACTGAAAGATGTCATGTGGAAGCGGTTCATGCATAAGGAGGAAAACCATAAAACTGATTAAAGAAGACAGTGAGAAATACCATATCCAAATATCTGTGATATTATACAAGATATACGTATCACCAGGAATTGTGTCATTATGGTAGGAATGAATGGATACAGACTGGAGAAAAAATGGTACCAGTAACGATAAGCACTAATTACTTCTGGATTTGATAAACAACAGATTTCATCACACACCTCCTGGCTGGATAAGAAGTAATGCTATTTTTACTTGATTAGTATAAATGGTGAGGATATTAGAGAAGCAATATCTACAGAGATAGCTATAGATAACTTTTTATCAAATAACTATTACTTGAGTCAGCTGAAAATAAATTGAAGATACTAAGTAGTATTCAAAGCTTTAAGTCAAAACTAGAAGGAAGGGAGAATTACATTAACTTACTTAAATTAATATTTTTTCATTAATATCTGGTTTTCATACAGAGGAAGTACTTCAAAACTAATTTTCTTGAAAGTCTATAGAAAAGATGATTTTGGTTATGTGATATGACACAATATTTTATGAATTATTACTGAATAATTTTCATAATATGTATCAAAACAGATGTTATTAAAAGAATTTTAGGGTGAGAAAGGAATGACTAAATGGGACATGTGGAAATTCATTGGCTGTTGTTAATTACTCCTGAGTCATTCATTAATCTGATTTTACTTGATTTTTTAAATGACCTTAGTCATTAGTCAAAATCTGTCCTGATTTTAAGAAGTCAGCAAATTTTATCAGGTTCTCTTTTATTTGTTCAGTAAGGTTGAATGACCTTGAAAACTTGTAGATTAAAAATGAGATGAAATATAATGGTACAAGGTACAAGATCATGAGCTTAAGAAAAAGAACAAGAAATCTAGCACCTCGGTGGTTAACAAAAACTGTTAACAAAGAAACAATGATAATTAGTAAATATGGCTAAAATGCAATGAGTATATATAGAGTGACACAAAAGGCAAGGTTTAGAAGGAGCCCAAATCTCTTATTGCTGTTCAATTGCTTGTTGACAGCTTTTTGAGGCACAGCATTTGTCTTACGTCTGCTTGTACAGAGCCTTGAAGAATGGGTGGTTCATAACAACCTGCAGCAACCCAAATAACAACAACATATTCAGTGTTCTGGTAAATGTAATTCCAAGAAGTCCTGGTAAGACATTTGTATATTCAATGAAATTTTGGGTTTCTTTGTTTGTAGAAGGCTTATTGGAACCGATGCAGAGAAGGACAACTTGAGTCAGTTGGGAAATCACCTCACCAAAATAAAGGCTGTAGAGATACACCAGCATGGAGACAAGGGTAACATAATGAAAGCTCTAGTATGACAGATGTATGCATTAGCTTCAGTCTGGAAAGCAAAGAAAATATATCTGTGTAAGCCTCTATAACAGTTTTCTGACTTCAATGGAGAACAAAAGAAATCTGATTGGGTTTAATACATACATTGGTGTATATAGTCACATAATTGAGAATTCAAGGAAATAGACTCGGGAAATCTTTTCTTACTCTTCACTGCCTTTTCTACTTTCTACACAGTATGTTACAATATTTAGTTACCCAAATCAAAATTTAGCCAGACACCAGATAGTCAGCCTTAATTTTGTGACTAGCGCCTAGCAGTGAGTATGGCAGTAATGTTGTTAGAGGGTGAGTTCAGGACCAGCTCAGCCTTCTGACTCAACAGTTGCAGCCCAGTATCACATAAGTCCTGATTTACAATAATCTTTTCAGTCTCTATAAGGCAGTATAAAAGGACATGGCTGCAGGTCACAAAATCACTCAGTGCAATTTAATTAGAACCAAACGCAGGCAGTGGTAGGCACTGTCACCAGAGAATTAGGAGATTCGAGCAGGCCATTGGGAACTGTCAGCGCCCTGCTCCCTGCACATTCACGGTCTCTCAGTCTGAGCCTCTCCAAACACTTCAATCAGTCCCATCTCAGTGATGCACCAAGTTTAAACACATGAACAACCCTCCCTATCAACTTGTATAACTTCCTTCATTCCACAGACCACTGAATTTCACACAGTAATGTACATACAAGCCCAACCAAACCACAAAATAAGTATTTCAGAAGAACTGAAACTACTTGTTGAGGTATGCTGATGCAGCAGGAGGTTGTCAAGGTTGTGACCTGAGACCATGAGGACAAACCTGAATTATCCAAAACTGATGGGAACAGGCACTGCAGCATTGGGCCAGCCTAGGTTGTAAAAACACTTGCTAGTTGTGCTGTGCTCTTTACTGCTGCCACATTGACATACCAGTACCCAACGTAGCTACTTTGAAGGTCCTTGTGTGAAAATCCTTGGGTTACCTTTGACTGCAGTTCTCACACACTCTCCATCTCTTGGTAGGCCTGTAGTTCCTAGCTTCTGCGTCCTACACAGGGCTTGCCAGGCAGGTTGCAGTACCTTTGAAAAGACAGAACTTTGATCTTGTTTAAATGTCTTCTACGTATACCTTTTTCTCTATAAAGGAAGACCATAATGACTGCATCCAACCTGGAAATTTCTGTACAGGAAGGAAAACAGGATGAAAGCAGGACAGTGTATGTGTTTTGTTCAAAGTCAGGCGCTGACACTGATAATATAACTTAGATCACTCAGTTACATGGTCCATGGACTACTGAAATCCCATTGAGTTTATCTTTTTGTTCTGTGATTTTATAGAACCATGTAAAATGAGGGTTGGATTTTGTGATGTAGACATTATGGAACTATACATCATAAAAGCCTCCTACTGGAAATATTGCTTTTATGTTGTTAGCCTTGCTGTTACTCTTTTCATTGTTGCTCATATTGTTATCTTTCCATGCCCTCAAGAAAAATATTGAAAACAGAGATCTATAAATACTACTTTGATGTAAATAATACAACTTGAAAGTCACTTCCAAGGGAACTAAAAGCAGACTGCCGGAGTATTTTCTGCCCTGATGAACGCACAGTATGAACTGCTTAACACGTCCAAGGAACGTTTAAGTTACATAATGAAAGGAGAAGCCATAGAGCAAGGAGCTTCTGAATGTGGGTCTCACCTTCGGCTGCAGCTAAGTCCCACAACCTCGTCCCATGACCCTCTGCACCAGGCAATTCCCGTTAGCAGTCACAGAGACTAGGTCAGCTCAGTTTTCTTGGCTGCGTCGGGGCCAAGTGCAGAAGTGGGATTGAAGCAAACGCAGGAGACGGTGGCCTGGCTGTGGGAAAGTGTGCAGAGAAGGGCAACTCTGTGAGCCTCACACTTAATGCTTGAGTTTGGAGAGGTCTGCAAAAACAATCTTCCTTCTACCAAGAGGACTTGAGAGAGGAGGAGGGATGTTGTACGGGGAGAGCCTTCCTGTGTGTTCCTACAGCATCAAACACAAGAGCTCCCTGATGCTTTTTGAGGCCCTTGGAAACTAGCGTAACACAAACAATAATACATTGTCATCACTTTTGGTCCTTACTCGTTTTCTCCCAAATGCTTAAGTTGTCAAAAGGAGAGGGAAGGCCTGAACCAGAAATGGGATACACATTCCCTACAAAACAGAATCACGTCGTAACTTAAATAACAGAGACGTCGTGTGCAGGTTGCTGACAGGTTTGAGGTCATAGCTTAGAGAAGCCCTAAATCTCTTCTTGTATTTACACTTCTGGCTCCTCTTCCCCCTTCAGGAGTGCTGCACTAATCACTCACAATCCTCTTCTTGGAACTGGGTGGTAACCCTGCCCAGGCAAAAGCACTCTCGCTGCAATTAAATCTTGTCTCCTTTATTAATGGGTATAATCACACCGCTCCACACTCCTTGCCTGGAGCAATTTGTACATTTGCTGACTATATCTCTATCCTTCATTGCCGCGGAGTGTTTAGAAAGTGTGTGTGGGGTTTTCACATACTCATAAAAAACAAACAAAAAGGCTTTGTCCTCAAGAACAGTAGCAGGAGGGCTGGCTATGTAAACAAAAGTCCTGCCTCCTAGTCTGCTGCGCAGGTCCCGTTATTTGTGAGTTACACCATGGGGTAAGGCTTGAATGAGACTTGCTATATATGTAAAGAAGGCAGATATTCTGTTTTAGGCAAACAGTGGATCTGTTTTTCCTAATATACCTGTGAAAGACAGTCAGTGCCATAACACAATCAGTGGAGTTTTTTGCTTTAATGGTTCTGCTTTGCCATCGCTCCTCCTGCCCAAAGCCCGTGGGACCGCTCAGCCGTCACACCGGGGCCGTGCAGTAGTCCCCATCAGTGTCACTCGAGCGTGCACATTGTTTGATAACTTCTTCCATTCAGGAAACGGGTGGGAAACCACAGTTGGCTTGAACGGGTTTTCTATACATGCCTCAGGGAGCAGCGGGGGGAAACACATCTCAGAGTCGGACTTGTTCTCTCATTTTTTTAAAATCATAACCAGCACAGTGCGACAGGGATTAAGTGATACATCTATGGTATTTTTGTACAAACACACACAAATAGGACCTAAGAATCTTTTTCAGTATGGTTTTCTCATTAAAGATTTTAACCTAATTTAATACTTAACTTGAACCCTCGTGGAAGCTAGCACAACCTAACAGCTAAATCATGGGTATTTAATGCAGAATGGAACATGTAATTACCAGAGTGAACCTTAGAATAGTTTCACTTCTTTTGTTATGGTAAAATGAATCAATACAGTTTCAACATTTAGGTCTCGATCTTGCACAGACATGTCCCTGTGTGGAGCTGTTTGCATGACTGGAGCCTCCGGGTTTTTGCTGTTAATAAAGGGATAATTGGTGCATAATGAAAAATACTTAAACTGTCTCTACTATACAGAGCAGAAGTTAAATTTTTTCATGATATTTTACTTTTTGTTCAGTAGAAGCTAGGAATTCCATAGAGTTTGCATGCACAATTTATCCACCTTCTATCTTATGTGTGGTTGTTTTGTAATGCAAATATCCTTCTGTTTAAGCTTGAAACAGGGACAAACTTTCCTTCAGAAAGTTTTTTTTTCTTTTTTTTTTTGCCCCTGTTGCCTTTATGTCTGTTGTGTGTAAGTGCCTACAGAGTAATTCCAGTACTGTAAAGTCAAACTCTGACCAGCTAAACCTATTACTATTCCTGTTGTTATTGTTTTCCTTTTATGTTTTATTTTTAATACATTAGTTATGACTTTATTACTGATTCTTTTCTAACTCAAAAAACACCAATGTAATTATTTTGTGACAGCATATGTGCCTTTTGTTGAACCTTTTCTGACCACAGACTTTCAATAAGACTGTATTCTTTTCTTATTTGTCATATTCCATGTTCTTCTTGACAAGATGGTCAGGATTGCTTGACTCCTGCTCTATTGAAAGAAAAGTCACTGAATGCTTGTTAATTCTTCCTATGGAAAACTACTAGATGGGGCAGGCATATTCAGTGTTGGAGCTAAGGCCCTGTGTTCCTATGTCTTTAGTTAACACCTAGCTAAAACCAGTATTTTTTCTGAATTTCAAATTTCTACTTGATTTGTTTCAAAACCTTGCAATTATGTGATGAGCCTTCTCGGGGTAAAATATGCTCAGAATTTGTTACTCAGTTCAGAAGACTTAGGAAGACAGTTCAATTCTATAAAGATATGTGATAGATTATATTTTCCTAGGAAAAATTATATTAAGCCCTCTAGAGGGAAGAAACCTCCAAAACGTGAAAGACACTTTTTGGCTGCCAATCTCAGCTGGACAAGATTAAGGAACAGAAAACTTCTACAACAGGAGAAATTAAGCTTCATTGCAATAATTACACAGGAATGCTCAGGGAAATGGGATCACAGTGAACCTTATGTCTCCTCTGTAGCAATCCTCTGCACTTGTACTGGACTCAGCTTTGCTTGTCACCTAACCTGTCACACTAACACTGGAATGAGTCATGCTCAAAGTGATGGAGATGGAATGGATCACTGCAGAAGAACGTAAGATCTATATTGCTAGGTAATTTACGTGGCTGTTGCAAATAAGCATATTATTAAAGAAAGACCAGCAGCAAGGCAAAGCCGGGAAAAGACAGAGGGCGACTGCTGTAGATTACGATGTGTTGCCACTGGTTTTTGCATTCTTGTTTCCCTGCACAAATCTGGAAAGAGGGAAGGAGAAGGAGGAAGAGAGAGAGAATGGAAAACACTGTTGAGGAGCAGTCAAAACAATCTGAATGACTATTAGATGAACTAGAAAGCATCATGAGACAAAAAAGGAAAGCAAATACTTGGATGCAATGGGAAGATTTCTTTAGCATAAATACATATGCCTTCAAGCCACGATGAAGCTTCATAGAATCATAGAATCATAGAATGGTAGGGGTTGGAAGGGACCTCTAGAGATCATCTAGTCCAACCCCCCTGCTAAAGCAGGTTAGCCTAGAGCAGGTTGCCCAGGAATGCATCCAGGCGGGTTTTGAATATCTCCAGAGAAGGAGACTCCACAACCTCTCTGGGCAGCCTGTTCCAGGGCTCTGTCACCCTCACAGTAAAGAAGTTCCTCCTCATGTTCAGGTGGAACTTCCTGTGTTCCAGTTTGTGCCCATTGCCCCTTGTCCTGTCGCTGGGCACCACTGAGAAGAGTCTGACCCCATCCTCTTGACATCCACCCTTTAGAAATTTGTGAGCATGCACCACATCTTTGGCACAAACCAATAGCTTTGTCATTTCTGCCAGTGTTTGATCAACAGGAGGCAGGAAGCCCAAAGAATACAGGCTGCCTGAGGTCCACATTGAGGATTTGTAGGAAACACACAGAAAATCAGTTCTTTACTGTTTTAATGAATCAAATCTTGAATTCTAGGATTGCATTAGAAGTATATTATCTAGAAACAAGTAGGTTTTCCAAATTATTTATCTGGCAGGACAGCTGTAACCTGACAGTGTTGCCACACACTTAACCCCAGCAAGCTGACCTAGATCAAAGCACTTCTCAGGTTCCTTCTTTCTGGGAACACCATACTTACGCTATGGGTTTGGGGGTGTCAGGATGAAAAATCACAATGCATACATGAAGTCAGTGCAATCACACTCTGAAGTGCCCCTGACATGACTCTGGAAGACTTAGGCCTTAGAGTCTACATGTTTGTGATACAATCATGCACAATACATATTAGGATATATAAATCTAAATGGAGAAAATGCCCTTCTGTTGAGACTTTTTTCCTTACTTCTGATCTCACTATTTTAAATGTTTGGAAATATTTCACATCTTTCCAGATAGATGTAGGTATCAAAAGAAGGAAAAAAAAACCTTTTTTTTTTTAATTAGTAATGCACTTTGAGCTCCTTCTTGAACAAGAACATATCAATCTTACTTAGTTGTTGTTCTTAACATAGGAAAAATATTGGCAGCTCAGACAGAGGAACTTTCTTTTCATTCTACTACTTACAACAGACTTCAGAGTATGTGCATCAATTACTTTTGCTGTACACTTACTATTAAAAAATGTACATACAAAGATAGCAATACACATTCTCTTTTGTTTGTTTAAATGCAAATGTCCTACAAATTAATGGGTGATAGCAGAAAATTCCTATTCTTTCTAGCTTAGCTTGGAAACCACAACGTCATTCAATTTTGGATCCATTCCTGTTTCTCAGACTCCCCAGGAGATTTAGTAAAAGCAAGACATAGCTCTTTCCTGGAACCCCATGGGCATTACTACACTTTTTAGATGTAGATAAGGCTGCTACACTCTGCATTTGGGAAGTCAAGATTTCATTTATAAGGTGCTGAAGCTGGAAGGCTTTCATGTTAGGCCCTCAGCTCACAATCTCCAGCAAAAGAGGAAATGGAGGGTATGTCAGCAGCAAGCAACCCAGCACAGAACAGAGACATCTCAGTTCAGTGCATATGTTCACACCTCTGAGTGCTACGTAGAGATACCGTGTGGGTCTGGAGAGTAAAATATTTATGTTAGCATAGCATTGCTTTCAGCAGCAGCACTTCAACAGCGCTGCTTGGGCCCAGTACCAAGTTACCAGCCTTTAAGGATTCAGGTGTCTTGCAAAGGTTAAAAGGAGTCTCATCGCTTGAGTGATGACTCTTCCTGGGCAGACGGGGAAGGGGCGAAACAAAAATAAAACTAAAGGACATGCTTGAGGAGCTCTGGTTTTGCTCCTGAGTATGCGCAGGGTGGTGGGGAACACAGCATGACAAGCATTCAGCCAGGGCACAGCTTTGGGAAATGTATTGCCACTGGTTCATGCAGATGGAAAGACAACAGTTCAGCTTTGTAACCAACAAGAGAACTGGTTCCTGACTCCTTCTGTTCTTTTCCCTTCTTCTCCAAGGGCAATGAACCCACATGCAGTATTTAAAGAGGAATAGATGCATGGATAGCCTCTTATTGGAGATTACCTTCTTAAAATGATGCTGAAGTCTCTGAGCAGGACAGTGGTGGTGATGGGGACCAGTAGTAGCTATTCTGTGGCTTGAACCCTTTTCCCAGCTTCTCCCAACCCTGTTTGCTCAGCCTGGTGACAGGCTTGCAGCCGCACATGGAGAAGAGGGTTGGAAAGCGAGGACGTGCTTGACCTGACTGCTGGAAGGGGAGCAGGTGTTCCCACGCTACAGCTCTGAGTACAGACACTAGAGTGAAATATTCAGGATCAAAACTCAAGGAAAACAAGCACATCTATCAGTAGTAGGGCCACTAAAATAAGGGTTTTTTTTCAGATTATGTTATGACTTTTACATTTTCCCAGGACGGCAGTTACCTACAATGATCCTAACTCCTCTCTTCATTTCTGTCTTCCTAATACACTACTCTCAGTACCTCTCCTTTTACCTCATTTTTCCGGTTCCCATTCCCCAGTATGGTCAACTCCCATTTCCCATTTACTGCAACCTCCCAGTTTCCACCACTTCCCTGCTTCCAGATCCCTCCCTGGTTAGCTGGGCAATAGGCAATGTGGCAGATTTGGAGATGGCAGATCAGCCAGGCAGTATTCATTTGCTATTACGTAGCAGAAGAACAAGCAGATAAATAAGCTGCATTTGCACTATGGTCCTTTCCTCAGTAAGGCAAAAAGTTGCATGTTGCTGTTGGTTAAACGTTTTAAGAATGTAAATCTCTTTGAGATCTTTATCCTTCTGTCAAATTCATTTGGAACTGGACATCACTGGGGAATGACAGATGGTACAATCACATAAGCCTCCTTTCACTGGGAAGCCACATTAATAATAATAATAATAATAATAGTAATAATAATAAAAACAAACAGGAAAAAGTAGCAAAAGTAATTATGGTCCTTTCTGGAGACTGGATAGAGGTAAACAGACTTGACAATTTGATAAAGATTATGCAGTGATCAGGGTCAGAAGCAATGTTTAGAGTCTCCAAAACATTGAGAGTCCTTTGGATGGTGCTCACGTGTGCTACGATGTAGAGACACCACTGAGTCACTGGCTACCAACAACTGCAAAGGCCGTGGGTCGGCTGCGCCAGCCCTGATCCTAGCTCAGGAGGAAAGCCGCGTCCTTCCTCACTTTCCATTCTCTCCTCAGGCTCACCAGTTTGGGGAACTTTGCTGTGGTTCAGGTAAGCACGTCTGCAGAGGCAGCTGGGAGCGTTTCTGAGAGGTATTAGGTACCTGGCCCACAGCCCAGTGTGGGATTCTGGCGTTTAGGACCACCCAAAGGAGGTGCCGAGTAACAGTTTATTGCGCATGCAGCATATGCCCTCAACACTGCTGCCCAAATTACCGTTTCTAAAAGGTGCTTTGAGCGTTGCTGCGTGGAACTAGGTCACTGACACCCACCCCACGTCGATTGCTAGAAACATTATTGCCATATTATGGAAGAAACCTCCTGGAAATTTGTTGCCGTGAATGGGGAATCAATTAAGCCACTGCATCTAAGTAATAAGTCTCTAATGCTGTAGATGATAACATCAGCGCCGGGGGCTGATGCCCAGCGGTGAAGCCGTGGCGCGCACCACTTCTCGAAGCGCTGTGGCGAGCAGCGGCGGGGGCGGAGCGGGTGCTGGGAACGGTGCAGGTCTGCGCCCGCTGCCCCTTACCGGGTGCGGGGACCGTGCCGCGCCGTGCCGCGCCGGCAGAGGGGAGGGCAGGGCCGGGCCGGGCAGCCCCGGGCGCGGCAGAGCGAAAGGGAAAGCCAGCGCCCGGGTGACTTCCCCCTGGCCGAGCGGGGCGGGGCGGGGCGGCCGCCGTCACCGCTTCCC
>VZSC01000281.1:29771-42032 GCA_013398225.1 Steatornis caripensis | reverse complement strand
GCGCCCCAGCCCAGCGAGGCCGGGGAGGTCCGGCTGCAGGAGGCCGAGCAGGACTGGGCGGCGGCCAAGGCTTTCTACGACAACCTGGTTTCCAAGAGACCCCGGCCGGTGAGTGCGGGCGGGCGGGCGGGCCGGCGGTGGGGGGCCCGCAGGCTGGGGGCCGAGGGCTGGGGGCTGCCGGCCGGCGCTACCCTCCGCTCTGTCCGCAGCCCAAGCCCCAGCACGCCATCACGGTGGCCGTCTCCTCCCGAGCGCTCTTCGACCTGGTGGAGGAGCGGCGCATCTACGAAGAGCAAGGGGTGGAGAAGTACGTGGAGTATCAGCAGGAGAACGAGAACGTCACCCTCAAACCCGGACCGGCTTTCTACTTCGTCAAGGTAAGCGGGCCGGGGAGAGCCGGGGCGGGCGGGCCCGGCGGGGGGGTTTGGCGGGGCGCGGAGGATGCTGCAAGGCCAGATTTCGGGAAGAGGAGGAGCCCGAAGCCTCCTTGGGCGGGGATAATCCTGCCCCAGGGAAACGCTCTGGGCTCAGCAGTGAGCTCGCTTCGGCCGGGGAGCCCGTCATCATCCCCGCATCTCGCTGCGACGCCCCGGCTTTGCGGCTTCCCCTCTCTCCCCCTCCTCTCTCCCCCTCCTCTCTCCCCCTCCTCTCTCCCCCTCCTCTCTCCCCNATTTTATTCAGAAAACCTTTTCTTTTTTTTGGTCAGCTTTAGTTTTTCCTTGCCTTCGTTGTCACCCTGGAAATTGTTCTTGAGGGTCAGCAAAAGAAATAGACCACCTGGTTGGGAGTCAGGGTTTAAGCAGAGGTGAAATGGAATATTTTGCTTTCATTGCACAAGATAAGAGAAAAGGCCAAGGTAAACAGCCTCCAGCATGGAAAGCAAGTGAAATTACAAAAAAAGAAAAAAAACCCTTAAAAATATTTATGGTTTTGAAGAACACAGGTTTTAGTGAGACTGACTTGAAAAAATGCTGTCTACAGAGTACATTTTATGTCAATGGAGAATTATTTGATAAGGTCTAGTAGAGCAATTTTAGAAAGTTTATTAAAACATAATTAGCCATCGTACTTGCTGACAGTAGAGTTGTGGCAGAACACTTCCGTCAGGTTTTAAAAGTAGATTTTCATTGCTTTGGTTTAGTCTCAGGAAATTAAAAAATTTTCAGCATTGCGGATCACTTTTTGGAAATACATAGTGGAAAAATTGCTTATGTCAATACCCATGCTGTTCTAAATATAACAGGTAGCTGTTACTAGCTTTAATAGCACAAGCATATTAAAGGTGTTTTTAACATAAAAGCATTGTCACAAAATAATTCACTTTGCACACTGGTGAGGCTACACTGACTCGCTAATTTACTTCATCTTTTCCTATCTGTACCAGCTAGAGATAGCAGCCCTGCTAGCAAAGTTTTCAAGAGATTTGTTAGAGTTCAGTGTCAAATTCACTTGGAATATAAGCAAGATTTGACTGTTTAACTCTTCACACTTTGAAAATCAGAGCTGCTAGCCACGCCCAGCTAAATGCACCTTGACTTCTGTTCCCTTGCAGTATGCTATTTGTGTTCAAATACTTTATATGTCTTAAGAGGTTCATAAATTGCTTAGTCACAGGAATCATTAGAATAGATAACTGTGGGTTTGTTGGGTGATTCTTTCTACTTGGAGACAAGGAAAGCAAAAAGGAAGAATAAATTTTTGTTTGGATTCCTTTTTTGAAATCTTTAAGACATTAACTTAAAATTATTATAGCTCATTCTTGCAGCACTTTAAAATCTTAATCACAGGCCAGGATCTCCTTGGGCTGCAAAATGTGCAGGCATTGGACAAAAAAAAATGGCATCCCCTCCTTCACTCCCCCTTATTCTCTAATACTGTAAGAAATTGCTGGTGCACCAGAGTATTATCAGAGAGTACAAAAATAAAAAAGGTACAAAAGGGTTATGACCACATACTATGATTTTTTTTCCTAGGGCTCATACCAGGCTCTCACTTAAGAGTGTTCCTAAGCACAGTCCCACATGACATAGGCGTGCTTTTTAAAGTGAGATTTCCAGAATTTAGTTATGAAATCTGTGTTTTAATTCTTAACAACTGGCCTGACTTTTTAAAGCATCTTAATGAAAATCGACCCATCTTGCATTCATTTGATGATTCATTGTTGACTTTATTGCCGTAATCCCAAGGAATTCCATTCAAGGGCCAAGATCCCAAAGCAGAGGTCTGTGTATAAACCTAGAGCAAAAAGCAAGTCTTGCTCCAAAAGGATAAGATTCTAAATAATGTGACAGAACACATGAGTACTGGGAGAGACGAACAGATGAAAGGTCAAGGAAATAAGAATGCCAAACTGTGGATATAGCATGTTGGCCCATTATCTTTAAAGATACCTCAAATGGATCAAAATCTCTCTCATTCAGTACTGCAGTTACAAATTGCCAAAGTAGTCGTGTTTGACAGGATATGATTTTGTACCCATTACTTAAGGACAGTCTTTAACACCTGACCACCTGAACTGTGTCAGTAAGTCTTTGCATTAGTATGTGGTCCAAATTCACATTTGTGCATGCAAATCAAGTAGTTGCACGTATAAATTCCTTTACACCTTCTCCTTGATTTCACATGAACAATTTTGAAGTGGACAAGAAAATCCAAGTGCAATTTTCAAGTGGACAAGAATAAAAAAAAAGATTAATAGGGATTGTGATAATGTTCAGCAATGCATTGATTTATTCTGAATGATCATGGCATCCCAAGAAAAAGGATTTCCATGATAAATTCTGTAACTCGACAAAAGAAACTTACTTTCTTCCCTTCAAATGAACCCAGTCAAATGGTTTCTGAGAGCAGCCGAGCAGAAAGGAATAAAACAAGTTCAGCAAGTTAAACTATCAGGTATTTCACATTCTCCTTCAAGACACTCCTGTCACTAAACCCACAGAGATTAAGAACTGAGGCACATTCCTCTTGTCTGTTGACTTCCACATTTTTAATCTGCAGGCACTGGAGCAAGTCAACGCCCGGCTTCTTGAGCTGTACCCTGATGATGAAGAACGATTTGATATTGTTCTGATGACTAATAACCATGCCCAAGTGGGAGTGAGACTCATAAATAGCATCAATCACTATGGTAAGTAAAATAAATACTGCCTTGTAGAACTGCCTGCTGTTACATAATAAAAAGAATTAATTTTATTTTTCCTATTCTGACCTTGGTAAAAGCAGCTTCTTTGGTACTGACACCCATTCCTCAGAGGATGGTATTTATTTTTTGGTGTCAGCATAAGTAAGATAGTGTAAAACAGAATTTGGTCCAAAGCTCTAGACTTAACTTGTCAGGTGTGAATCTTAATTTCTGAAAAAAAAAAAAAAGTCCTTAAACTTTTTGTTGTTTGGTATTTATGCCCCCTACATATACACATTCATAGCAGTTACTCTGCTGTCTTGGATTTTGTGTTAAATTCTCAAGGAGGAATGACTGATCAAACATTGTAGTCAGTTAAGTTGTGTAACTTGCCAGAATTGCAGTGAACAGATTTTTCTTTTTTAAGTTTACTATCAGTTGCAGGCCGGTGTACCTTTTTATGGGTCCCTTTTACAGGTTTGTAGTATCAAGGCAGAGTCACACCTTGTTGTGCTGTTCTTGCTTTAGGCTTAACAATTGAACGTTTCTGTATGACGGGAGGAAAAAGCCCTATTGGTTACCTGACCGCATACCTTACCAACTTGTACCTCTCTGCAGACTCCGCAAAAGTGCAAGAAGCTATAGAAGCAGGTTTGAATTGACTGTATTTTGTTATCTCTCCAATGAGCTTGTTAAAAAAATAATGTCTTTCACAGAAAGTAGTGCTGTTTCATCAAATGCAGGTCACAATTGTGTATGATGCAAACTTCACTTATTTTTACTTAGTCAAGTAGAATCAGGTTGTCTCTCTGTATTTTTCCTTTCTGACCCTGGAGCCTGCTGATAATGACAATTTAATCAGCCTCTACCTTTGTCGCACCTTTCTGTCTTCTTCCGTGCTACAAGAAATGAATTCTCATACACAACTAGTCACCTCTATTCCACTTCTGTTTGAAGAAAGTCGTATCTTTGATACGACTTACGAAAAACAACTTCTGTGTTTTGTAAGGAGTTAAAAAATAGCGAATAGTTTGACTCAACAATCTGCTTGGAATTTCCTGCTGTGTCTCGTTCGCAGCACACCTTGGGAACCAGTTTTGTGTATTCTTATATGGAAGTGGAAGGAAGTGTATCTAAGACGTTATGTCAGTGGGACCAGTTCCATGCATTTGTGTTAAAGAACAGCCATTACTAATTCACTTTACTGATCATTTCTGCTCACTGTATAAAAAGATCACCGCAAATAAGCATCGGAACTGAACTGCTGACAGT
This sequence comes from Steatornis caripensis, assembly GCA_013398225.1. Taxonomy (NCBI): domain Eukaryota; kingdom Metazoa; phylum Chordata; class Aves; order Caprimulgiformes; family Steatornithidae; genus Steatornis; species Steatornis caripensis. Next base: position 37,636 of record VZSC01000281.1, on the reverse strand, counting down.
GTAATGAGTGACTTTGCAGGACATGCTAACTGAGTTTCTCTGATCCGCTTTCAGGCATTGCATCAGCTACGATGTTCACTGCCAACAAAGATGTTGCTTACTCAGATACACAGTTGAGGGTGGCATTCGATGGGGATGCAGTTCTATTTTCTGATGAATCAGAACAGATTGTCAAAGAGCAAGGATTAGATAGATTTTTTGAACATGAACAGCTGAATGAAAATAAGCCCCTTGCACAGGTTTGTACTTCTTGAGTCAGTGAGTTTTCAAAACATCTGTCAATTTTCGTTGCTGCTGTATTTCTCCAGTTTCCCCGGTGTGTATGTACTCTTTTTTTCATGGAAGCTGATTGCCCTATTTATTTCCCTTTTCAAGGATAATCTTTAAAATGCATGTTTGACATAAAAGAGCCCACCATTGCAGTCCTTTCACCAGATCTCCCACTTCGCTGAGGGAATTGCACATATAAGACAGTGACTTACAGTTGTATTTTAAAGTATCATTAGGAAAAGGAAAGACTACAACTGATGTCCTTGGGGTTTTTTTCATCAGATTGTGTAGGTAATGTTAATTTCAAACACTGGGATATTCTGATTATTGAAACAGGGTAATATTTGTGCTTATTCCCAAGCAGAATTATGCCATTTGTCTAAAAACCATAAATATTTTAGCATTAGCTTAAACTGAAAGACCAATTCTACTATTGTTAAAAATGGTATAAATTCAGACTAAAAGTACTGGAAAGTGCAGCATATTGCAGTTTGACCCAAACTATCATTTAGTTCTTTTCTTTTAATCAGAGTGTAATTCTAGAATTGTCATTAATCCGGAAAGAGTTCAGTGATGTCTATGTAATTAGGTCTCTTACTGATTTTTGCACAAAAAAAAAAATTGCACCTCCTGGTTCATAGTAAAAAGAGTTACATGTTTTTAAAGAACATTTTATTAAAGACTATAGTTATAACTTTACAACTTTTTAAGAGATCTTTTAAGCTTTAGTGAGAATCAGTTTTCTACTGATGATACCACATAGGATTATGGTTTTTACTTTTTTCCAATTCGTAAATTCCTAGTGAGGGTGCAGACCTATTTGGACACATCACACAGAGAATTTGCTGGGGAGGGATTAGCATTAGGGGAGGAATCCTGTGTGTAACTGGCAGTCTGGAATAAAGCAAAAGAATTATTTTGTGAGCTGTGGACAAGTAACTAAATATGATTCTGGTATTTCATACTCAGGGACCTTTGAAAGGTTTTCTGGAAGACCTAGGGAAACTCCAGAGGAAATTCTATGCAAAAAATGAACGATTAAATTGTCCTATCAGGACCTTCCTGGTCACAGCCAGAAGTGCGGCGAGCTCTGGAGCCAGAGTGCTGAAGACTCTTCGTAGCTGGGGTCTGGAGATTGATGAGGCACTTTTCCTGGCCGGAGCTCCTAAAGGACCAATCCTGGTGAAAATCCGCCCTCACATTTTCTTTGACGACCAGATGTTTCACATCGAAGGAGCACAGAAATTAGGCACCATAGCTGCGCATGTTCCCTATGGCATTGCTCAGAAATACCACAAATCTGCGTGACTGGACGTCACCTTTAACAACAAGGTTCTTAACTCAGCCAGCCTCTAAGATATCAATAGTTATGTCTGAGAACCTCTACATGTGTATATTGTAAGCACTACGTTTAAAGACTTAACTTCTGGCTAGAACAGCCTTCAAGGAAATATTTTTAATATAGGTGAGTTTTTAATAGAGTTATTTTAATAGAATTCTTACGAAGTTTAGGTTTTTTACCTGTCTGGATCTAACACTGTGGTTTTGATATTAGGAAAAGATTTATACTGTTTTTATAGCTTGAGATATATTTTGAGAGACAGAGAGAACAGTTAAATTTTTTCTAAAAAACTGTTGACAGGTTATTTATAGCAATAACCAGGCTGCAATGCTAGTCCTTGATGGTTATTTCTGAAATTACCAAAAGCACAGTTTAGATGTAAGTGTTTACCTGTTGGTGGTTTGCTTGTTAAGTGTGTGTTCGGTAGGTTTGTTATCACAGGGTTTCAGCTTCCAGTGAAACGTTAGCTTATTTGATAGTGTGTTTACAGGAACCCTTTATTTTTCTATGTTGTTTTCCTAGGCTAATAAAGCTGGCTTTACAGAACATTGTCATTTTTCTATGTAGAGGTTTTGGCATCATTTCCTTTGCAGAGTTTGTGTAATCAGTGTCTCTGTCTTTTGCCTCATTTGGATGTTTAGAACCAGAAGTCAGAACCACTTTGAGGCAAATTTGAGAGAGAGTTAGAATTCTCAAAGACACTTAAGTTCATAGACCTGGGCAGAAGTCAGAGATGCCATGAGTATCCTGACTGGGACAAAGACTGAAGCTTTAGAACATACCTTTGTAACAGCAGAGAATCTACCCTAAATAATGCTGTGGATGGAACTGCTTGCTTCTTGACTAGATTCACTTAGGATTTACAGCTGTTCTGTGATCTGCATGAACTCAGTTTGGTAACCTCATGTGAGTTTCCAGGGGATGGGTGCCTGTTGCAACATGAATTCATCTAAATTTACACTATAGGTCTATTCTACCTCTTTTATGCTAAGTTCCTGTATCTCAGTGTCATCCATGTATCTGAGTGCCTTCCAAATGACAGAACTAACATCTGGCAGGTGGTGTTTCTTCTATCTCTCTCCCTAGTGGAACAAGTGTCCTGTTTTATTTTTATTGTTGCTGTGTATTTATACCAGAAGAGACAAAACCAGAAGAATATGCTTTGCAGTAGGAGTAGAAGTCGGTGAAGGCTTATAATGATCTATGGTTCCTGGGGGAATTCGGTCCAGAATCTCATGTTAGCCTCTGAGAAAGTTTGGTCTCTTCTGTCCGGATGAACTGTCCTGTTATTGCAGAAAGCTTCATTGCATTCATTGTGGTTTCCTTTCCAGAAACACAGGCAATCTTTTAAATGTTCTGGATCCAAGCCACAAACTTCTTTGAAAACAAAGGCAAAAGCCTTGATCCTGCATGGAACTTGAATAGAGAACATAGGAAGGTTTTTATGTGTTCACACCAGCACGTGTTGGTGATGGGATGCACTGCAGAGTTCTGGTGTACTTGGAATTTCATAACTGCTAAAGGCTTTGTGCCCAAAATGTATCACGTTTCCCATCCCAGCCAGGAGGTGAGGAAGACGTGAATAACTGAGGCCTGGTCATTGTCTGCCAGAATGGGATGGAGTTACGTTGCCAAATGGAGATTATAAAAAATGTTATTAGCAGATGTTTTTATACACGCACTCAGTATTAGTGAGGAATCAAAAAATATTCCTTAGCCGTGGAATGTAAATTGCGTGTATACCTTCACCACAAAATTGGCCACAAATTTCAGGAACACCAGTCCTGCCTTGTTGAAGCAGAACATGGATCAGCCATGTTTCATCCATGCGCTGGTACAGCTATAAATGTTGAGTGGAGAAAAACATAAAGGATATATGATGTGCAAAGGCTGCTGGTACTTGATTCTCACTGAACATAGCAATTCAGGTTTGATACTGAAAAGGGCTTAACGGGATCCTTGATTCCTGTGGGATTCCAAAGGTGGGTGTCTCATTCCTTGATAGGGTAAACATGAATAAATTGGAAACTGAATCATCTGGTGTATTAAGTTTACCTTTATTTCCAGTTAACCATGCACCTACAGCAAGAATGAAACCTACTGGCCAGGATATAGTTAGGAGCTTCCAGTTCTTAACATCTTTTTTGATCTGTATGAACAGTGACAGAGGACTGCCTCTTGCAGTGTCATTCCTCACAGCAGCGCTAAGGCACGTGGGAAGAGGAAAGAGTTCACAATTGAAATTTACATAGTAGGTTTCTTAGAGAATTCAAATTGACATTAAAGTCTAGAAGTCGACATTAAGGTCCACAATCACTTCTCCTAAATCAGTTGAGCAAAATGCCCTTAGATTTTGTTCAGATTATACACTGCCCCTCCATTGTGAGGCAGCTGCCCCAATTACACAGCTGCTTCTCTGCATGTCCATCTGGCAGCATGCTATGTGAGCGGAGTCTCATTTGTTCATGCAAGTGCCCTTCCAGACTAATCTACATATTTGAGGAGACTCAGGCTTGGCAAGTAGTCTCTGCACATTGTAAGTATTATTTTCTGCTCCAAGGCACTGATTGGCTAGCGGACCAAAATAATCATTTTCAAGACAATTCTCCGAAAAGAGATAGGAACTGAGAGAAAGGGTTTTCTATTTTTGTAGACTTAGACCAGAATTGTCTCTTAATTGCATTCCAGTCCACAAAACAAAACAACTCCCCCCCAAAAAAACACAAATAAAATCCCTTGCTTCTCTTGCTTATGAGCACAACGGGTAACATTTTTCAATAGGGTGGAGAAGAGCCCTATAGTTCTGGACTGTACTGTCTGTCTGCCTGTTTATAACACTGGAAGACAGACTTACGAAAAAGAAATTGTCGTCCTAGCCAAAACCTGGAAGAGGATTAATGATAACACAGGTTGAATTCTGTGCTGAAAAAGAACCTTACTGGGCACGGCCAGTCCTTGTTCCCTTAGCTTCCAGGTTCCTGTACTGCATGACAGGGAAGAGTCGAGGTAAGACAAATCATAGAATTATAGAATCGGTTGGGTTGGAAGGGACCTTAAAGATCGTCTAGTTGCGTCTCTCCTGCCATAGGCAGGGACAACTTCCACTAGACCAGGTTGCTCAAAGCCCCATCCAGCCTGGCCTTGAACGCTTCCAGGGAGGGCACATCCACAGCTCCTCTGGGCAACCTGTTCCAATGTCTCACCACCCTTGTGAAGAATTTCTTCCTAATATCTAATCCAAATCTACCCTCTTTCAGTTTAAAACTATTACCCCTTGTCCTGTCACTACACGCCCTTGTAAAAAGTCACAGAATCATAGAACAGTAGGGGTTGTGAGGGCCCTCTGGAGATCATCTGGTCCAACCCCCCTGCTAAAGCAGGTGCCCCCAGAGCAGGTTGCACAGAAACGTGTCCAGGCAGATTTCCACAGATCTTTGAGGCAGTCCCCTCTCCAACACACCCACAGTTTTCTGAAGCAGTAGGTTTATCAGAGATGAGTGCCAGAGGCCCTACTGCCAGATGCTGAGTAGCAGATTCTTTACCCCCGGACCAGGAGGATTTCTTACAGGATCAATCTGTTCTTCTCACAGGGTGTGTCCCGGTTCTCTTACTTTAGCCTCTCATTGGCAACAACTGTCCCTTTCTCACGGTCCTTGGCTGCAAAGTCATTAGGCAGTAGAGGTGAGCATGGGTCCAACACCTCCCAAAGATATGATTTAATATGAGGAGAGCATATGGAAGAACACCTCAAACTGGTTATGGCTCTTACATGAGGTTAAGGATGCCAAAAGCCATCTCTGTCACAAGCAGGTGCAATGGTGTGATCTGGTTAAAGTACCCTTTGGCATAGCCATGAGTCTCACAATGGAGTGAAAAGCCAAGAATGAAAAGAGAAAGTTTTTTTCTGTGCTGAAGACAAAGAAAGAAGTGGTCTCTCAGTAAATCAAATGTGTCTAGATGTGGGACCTCTACAGCTCTTAAACTGCCTCAGAAATGTGACAGTCAGTCAGAGGAGAGATGGTAAGGATACTTATAGAAAAATCTGAAATGTTACTTCAACTATAACATGAGCTGAAGTCAGCCTCAGAACAGTCTGCATCAATGTGAACAGACTGTGGGCAGCATCAATGTGTGACAGTTAAGGGGAGGTTACTATTGCAAATGGCCATCACATCCAGACCAGGCACAAGAAACCTGACAAAAGGTTCATGGGTTTCCTCTTGGATTTCTTACTCTTTTCCCCAAACATGCTAGGTCTTGGACTTAAGACAGACATGCTCATTTGTCAGCCAAGCTTGTTCCTGGTCTCCGCCACAGACTGTTGTCTCCTTGGACTCTACTTACCTGCATGCTGATACCTAGTCCTGCTCCTGAACTTCTCTTAATCCATGTTGGTTTATCCTCTTTTTTGGGGGAATGTAAACTTACATTGCTCTTGATCAGAATTCAGTTACCTTTTAATTGTCTCTCTGTACATTTCTACTAGCAACTCTCCCAGGGCTAGGATCAAAAGGATTTTGAGCAAGTGAACCCCAGTGGCCACTCCTGACACCCTGGATAGGTTCGTGTCATCTTGGGTGGGTTCATCAAGGTCTGGAATTAGTAAAGGCAGGATCTTGTCTAAAGACATGACTTGATGATGGCTGCAAACAGGTTTTGGGTCAAGGATTCAAAACTAAGTTTGCAGGTTTAAGGGGCCCAGGAGTCTCAGTGCCAACAACTGGAGATGTCCAGTTTGGGTGTGAGCTACCAGGCAAACCAGTGATTCAAGGGACCCATGTTATATACATATGTGAACCCCTAGCACACTTCAAACCAGACAACGGGAAGAGACCAGCATCTGGGAAAACACCGTGTCAGAGCTGGCGCCTGGTTCTCTGGGTACAGATATTGGATGAACTTAGGGTCCTTGCTCATATTTAAGAGACCAGAGAATGTAAGTGTGCTGTGAGGTGCCCTAGTGGACATATGCACATGTTCTGCAAGCAGCCTCCCTTACACCAGACTGGGATGGGACAGATTCCCTTGGTCCTGAAGTCCAGTAAATTTAGTCAACTCTAGCAGGCTACCTCTAAGCTAGTATTACTCAGTTGAAGTTGGTCCTGGAAGCGAGCGTTCACAGGTCTGACTGTCAGCTCACTGGCGTGTTTAGACTAAAGTAGCTATCAGAACAGACACCACCGAAACAACTTTTCTAACACTCCCCTACCTCCCCACACCCCATCACTTCTGCTTGCAACATGCATGTAGGTTTACCAAGACACGCTTGGCCATGTACTAACATCTCTGCTCTGCTCAGACGCACAATCCAGCTTGATCCAGAGCCACAGAACCTGCTGAAATACCCAAGAAAGAAATCTGGTCTTGAAGGCAGCATGAGGGTACATCTCAGTGTGTCGCTCTGACGTACTCTCTTGTTCCACTTATACCAGTACCCTAAACTTTCCCAGAACATTTCATCATCACAAAGGCCAGCTTGGCATGGAAAAGTCCACATGCATGCTAACTCTCCAGAACACAACAGCTGCTTCCAAACTGCCTAGTGGGAGCTCACAAGCTGTGGAAGAGCCCTAACCGGCTCCCAGCCTTGGGCCAAAGCTCTGCTGTTGCAGTATAATGGCAGAGATGTTGCATTCTTCCCTGGCACTGCCTCATCTACTGTTCCAGCCTCTGCGTCTCAAACTAAAGACCCAAGGCAGACAGAACTGAATATGGCTTTTGCAGAAGCATTTGATCTGCCATGAGACTCAAAGACTGGTAATGAAATATTATAGGTGCCCTTAATGCCTGTTTTCTCTGTGATGGAGTCACCTCTGTGAGACTGATAAATGTTAATACAACGTTTTGGTGAAATCTCTGCCAGCAAACTAATCGCTACTGGCAAACACTCTCAGGCCCTAGAACTCAACCACCCCAATGTCATTCATTTGCTATCATTGTCTTCCAATTCTAAAACTGTTAGAACAGTCCCTGCTTTGGTTTTGGCCCAGGCCAGCTAGGTGATACTCATCCACATTTGACGGGTCACCACGGGATGAAAACCAAGAACCAGCTTGGACTTTTAGGGGTTTAAGAGTTTATTCTGCGCTAGTTTGCTTCAGCACCAAACAGCAGCCCCGGCACATTTAATTTACTAGTGTGGACACTGTCATTAGCAAAACAGCCTTCACAGAATCATGGAATGGTGGGGTTTGGAAGGGACCTCTGGAGATCATCTAGTCCAACCCCCCTGCTAAAGCAGGTTTGCCTAGAG
>VZSC01000281.1:3767-20382 GCA_013398225.1 Steatornis caripensis | reverse complement strand
CCCTGCCATTCTATGATTCTGTGATTTAGAGTGCTCTTAGTAAGTATTACTCCAGGGATGGAGTGTCAGTAATAAATGATGTATTCAGTAGACCCGTATTACCTACTTATAAATACATACTAGTTCTGCACTTCAGGTAGCAACTAACCAAAATTTTGACATTCTTTCTTTGGTTGTTTACTCAGACCTGATCGAGCCTTACCCTTCACCAGCAAGATTGTGCTCTGGGCGAGTGACTCGGGTAGGGGCAGAAGGTGGCATTCCAGAAAAACAGAAGGCGAGCTACGAAACGGAGCAGATTTTTAAGCTCTTGTAACAGGTTGAACTTTGTACTGCTCACTGTAAGGCAAGGTGTGGAGATGGGTGTGTTGTCAAAGCAAATTCAGAGTGTTGAACAAAGTTCTCCAAGTAATGCCAGAGGGAGGTGTGTAACATGCTTAGAGAAGTTCTGCTTTGATCTTCAGTGTTGCATTTAACATTTTCCTTCTAAATACTTGTAAGTAGCTGCACGCAGGACCTTGAAACACCTAGTTAAAGAATTAAAAGTTAATTAATATGAACTTCTCTGTAAGATACAGAGAACCTGAGACAAACTTTGTGGTTTTAATACTACTGTAGCAATACTACTGCAGCAATACTAAAGGAACACTACTGTATTGTTTTACTGCTGAAGCACATGTATATGTCTTCCAAAGAAAGCCTTGGATGCAAAGGCAGAGAATGGAGAAGATGACTAGTCTGAAAATACCATAGTAAAGAACCACACTGAAACTGTCTGAAGAGCAGAGGAACATATAATTTTTCAGACTGAATGACCAACATATGATGTGCACTATCCTTCAAAACAACAAAGGTGGATTTGTACTGAAATAAGAGATGTGAGATATGAAGTACAAGTTGTGTAGTATGGCTGTGTAACATGTAATGCTTCATACATCTACCAGGTGCTTGTTTTTATCTTCTTTTGAAACGCTGCAAAAATAAGAGCCATTGTCAGAAAGGCATTACATTTCTGCAATCATAACTAAATTACAGCCCTTGTTCCAGAGTAGGACAGTGATCACATGATACTCTTAATGGAATATTAATGAATGAATATTGCCTGAAAATAATTTGGAAGGATGAATTGTTAGGAACTTACCAAAAGGTAAGCTTTTTTCAGCATCTGAAATAAGTAAAATTTGTCACTTTCAAGACCGAATGTGATTTAGCCTCAGTGGACCAGAAAGCTTTGATTACTTTCTTGAGACTGCTGTTAATATTGGTTTATGTGATGCCTATGTTATTCTAGTAGCTTCTAGGAATTTGAGACCTCATAGGTCAACAGATCTCACAAATTCTAAGTCCAAAAGCAAAGAATAGCCTTCATTTCAACAAGCAGTAATGCTGACTCAAGCTGGGTTAGAACCAAGCATTTTGGCTGAGGAAGTATCTCTTTTCTACTCTTCAGGATCTTAGTAAGCTCAGATATATGTGTATGATTTGAGGATTGTCTGCTGAATGTCTCCTCTTGGAGCTGGTAGAGGATGCTTCAAGAAGAGATCAGCACCTTCACACTTCACCCCAGTATTACAGTGCCTCCAGAAAGATGTGACAAGCTCTGTATGTTACTATGGTATAAACAATTTACATCAAGAGCATGCAGCCAGAACCAGGATGCATTCCAGGTGCATCCCTCCACCATCAGCACCATATGAACACCACCACTCCCAAATTAAACTTATTTCCCACAAAGAATTAAACTTGTTAAAAATAAGGGGTGAAAGAGGCAGACAATGACCAGAGATACTGTGTTAAGCCATTCCTTCCAAAGTAAAAAATGTACCTTCAGCTGTTTTACATAAATTGTTAGAATTTGAGCGTTTGATTTTGGGGCCACTGGCAGTGTTGGGCCAGCGCTCCATACCTGTGCCCTGGGGATTTAAAAACTGGCTGGGATGTGTACAGGGCACAGTGACTCCTGAGACCATAGCCCCTGCCATTTTCCTTTTCACAGGAGAAATGCCTCTGCCCTGCCATAGCTGAGGTGGAGGGCCACAGCAGCAGTTAACTTGAACTGTTTGCAAAGTCTCCCCGCTGAGCCTTTGGCCAGTCTCAGCAATGAGTGGAAATGCTTCCAAGTGGCCCTGTTTTTCAATGATCACGTTTTGTATGGCAACTACATAGCAGACTAACTCTCAAAATCAGTGTACGAGAATGTGTGTGTGCAGACATGCGTGCAGGTGCAATTTAATTCCTTATTTTAAGAGACAGATGGGAAGAGCTGTCAATGATCGTCTGAGGGACTGAGGGGAGAGGAGAGATGGTTGGTGGCATGAGGGCGTCGCCTGCCACCTGTGCCAGTTTGGTACGTGATGAGACATTGGGCTTGGGGCAGAACTGTTGGCCTTGAGCTCAGCCTTGAACTCAGTTGCTTGAAATTGCATCCAGGTGCTCATACCCACTGTCTGCTTTTAGAGCTGGAGAACACAGGCATGACCAAGGGCAGGAGACATCTCCGTGTAATGATTGAGAGAAACAGGCTTCAAGTGTCTTCAGGGGAATATTTTTTAACTGCTTCAGCATAATTTATTCATCTTTGGCTACGGTGCTTTTGAAAGTGCCCCTGCAACCAACTTCCCTCGTGGATAAACCAAGAGTTTAAGAAATAAATAATTTTCTCTTTTTAAAATTTCTTTCTTTGTTTTGATTTTCAGTCCCAGGCCCTAGCTATAAGCCAGTCCTCCCTGCACACATGTAGCTGTTATAGCTGAGGTTTCTGCAAGAGAACTAAATTGCAGTTGCATGTATTTATTTTGTATGCCACATCTGCTTAAGTCAAGGGAGACTTATGTACGTTTTTAAAAAAAATACTCTGAATCTGTCATCAATTTACCTTCCTTACCTGGCCACAAAGGCCAACATCTGTCCCCAGGCAAAGGGACAACGCTGCTCTTTCAGTTGCTACAGTCAGCGCAGCAGGCAAGCTTATAAACCCAGCAGGGGTTCTCCAGTAAAAATACTGCATCTTAATGAGATAAATGATCAGTTTTTCCATGATGCAATAAAACCAGAAGTATTTAAACTCTCCTCTCTTTCTTCAGTGGTTGCCTGGTTTGCCTAAGCTTCCTACTAAGTGAATGCTTCACAGGCTTCAAAGCTTGAGCCCTGTGAATGTGCGGTGTGATTATGCTTTTGCTGAAAAATGTGGATAATTCCCACTTCAAGCACACTTAATTTCTTTCCACCTAAGGCTATAAAGAAAATAAACAACTTGCAAGAGTTATACAAATAATTTCAAAATGGGAGGCCTGTTCCTCTTTTCACATAACTTTTTCCAAACTAATCACTTAGAGGGTAATTGACTTGCAAAACGATCCAGGAGGCCTCCACAGTTGAATTATTATTTTTGATCTGTCCCGGAATGGTGCTGCTATTTCTCATAACAGAAAATGACAACCTCCCTCTAGTCTTTTTACTTACCACTTTAGCTACCACTAGCAGCCTCACACCTGCTGTAACTGGATTCAGATCAGAGAAATTAATTTAAATATTTAATTTCTTCCAAATGTCCTGTGTAAAATGGAGAAAGGAGTGCTTTCCTAATTGCTTTCTTGGGGGAAGGCTGGCACGCTGACCACCTAACAAGGTTGATAACCCTTTCTTTCTACATTTAAGAACGATCACTTCTTTTCAGGGAATGTGAAAGAAAATTAATCTGGATAAGGAAGGAATCGATAGCTTGTTTGCCATGAAAGATTCAGGAGGGTGTCACATGCTTGAAATCTGTAATAATCACTTTAGCAAGGCGTTGAGCATTTCTCTCCATCTGCTTCGTGGCCAAAGCAAGCAGTCTGAAATCCTGGTCCCGCTAAAAGTGTTAGGAGTCAGACACCGAAATATTTGTGCTGATCTTGATCTCCTGGCTTTGGGCTTGGGCAGTAGGACTCTTACAACCGGTTGGGTGATGAGTCTTTCAGGCTTGATGAATGAAGCTTTATGCACGTCTGTGAATGTGTGGCATTTTTCAAAAAATACTTCACAAATTAAGGGTGGAGGGGTCGTGGTGGTGTTATGTATATATTAAATATCCTGCAACATTCTCCAGAAATGTGTGTGGTTTTTCCCCCTCAAAAAATGTCAGCCCACCTCTGCGGTTGTTGGGATGTTTATCAGTTTGCCACCTGGACTGCAGTTTGGTAATGAGTGATGTTATTTCAGCTTATCTAAGTCCTGTTGCAACCTTCCCCAACAGTAGGTCAGTGTCCTGGGCCCCTCCGAAGTCACTTGATGACCATCCACTTTCCAAATTCCATCTGCCCTTGAGAGAAGCCCTGTCAGGGTCTTTCTAAATACTTCAAGAAAGGGGTCATGAACAGCATCTGCAGAAAGAGATGTGACATACTTGGAGGCCCAGAACCTACATGCACTGCAAGAAGTAGGTTTGATATCATTTTATATACTCATTCACAGACAGGAATGCCTTCTCTGTTCTTTAGAGATAGGTATTTTAGACTTCAGCCTGCCCCGAAGACAGGTATATACAGCACTGCATGTGTAGCCCATGAGTAAAACACAGCAGATTGAAAAGTGCTTCAGTACAATCCATTTGCTATTCTGAAGGGCTGAGATCCTACAGGTCCAGTTGAAGTCAGTGGTAGTTCCAGTTGCTTGAGACTTCACCTGGCTTAGAAAATACTTGGGGGGAGGAAGGATGAAGATACTGGAGCATCATTTGCCTTTGTGCTCGTTTTGACTCTGTGTAAGCACTGCTCAGCAATAACGAAAACATCCCTATGTTATCAACACTTTTCCCAGCACAAATCCAAAACATAGCCCCATACCAGCTACCGTGAAGAAAACTAACTCTATCCCAGCCAAAATCAGCATGTCCTTACATTGGGTCTTCCCTCCTGGAAAACTTCACAGGCCTAAATGTGTCTCAAATACATCTCTGCAAATATTGAAAAACAATGTAAGCCTGCTTTATGGAGGTATTTGTCCATAAAATTTTGATGTAAAAGGCAACTTTAAAAAGAATTGTGATTTTGTATAGTAGCCAGATGATACTATGAACTAATTGTATCTCAGAAGCACAGCTAAGACTGGGATCCTGGGACAGTAGAACAGAATAAGAGATAATGAACTGTCATCTGTAGATGCAAGAGAGGCAACCTGAACACTCAAAAAGAATAATTAAAAATCTTTGATGACAGTTATTTCGTTTCTATTTCTGAGGGAGTTTTCATTGTTTAATTCTAGATATTTGCTTTTTTTTTAAGAAAAAGGTTAAAACATGAAAACAGCCATGTTTCAACAAAATGGCACAGTTTTTCATTGTGGAAAACCCATAAAATGACAGGAAATGGCTTAATGTGGTAGGTGTTCATTTTTAAGCGTTCTGTTGACAGAAGTTGATGAGTGAAAATATTGTATTTTGTTTTTGCCTTTTGTTCAGTAAATAGCACAGAATTTTGATGCTGTCTAGAGGGACAGCTTTATACTGTGGTGGTCTAAGCCGGGGTTTTTCATTAACGTAACAAATCAGAGTGTGTGTGTGTGTGTGTGGGGGAGGGTTGTTGTTTTTGTGTTGAGTTTTTTTAAAAGAAAAAAGCCGAAGTCAAAGAGAAGACCAAGAAAAAGCACCACAAAGTTTATCTTTAACTCATCTGGAAGAGTTTATTTTAAACACGGAACATTGTTTGCTGCTGTGGAAATGAAAGTGAGAGAGTTGCAGCTTTCTTCCAATGCCATCTGGCAGATGATTTACTTGCGTATGGTATTCACTAATCCAAATAACCCTGTGTGTGGTAGCATTGTCTCTTTACTGATCATGCAGCTGAGTTGGCTGAACCTTAGATGGCTCACACAAGGCTATCAACAGCACAGTACAATAGACTGTCTAAAATTAGAACAGTATTAAGGAAAGGGATATACCAAATCCAGCATGCCTTTACCTTTATTAAGCATTTTCTTTACTTGGACTGAGCTTGATGTTTCCTTTCAATTCTCTTTATGGTTTTATTCACTCCAATTCTACCTGGGCTTTAGCCCATTGGATTTGACACTTACGTGTATTCTCAAAGCTCAGGTGGAAACAGAGCAGTGGGCATCCATCCCTAGATTGGTATCTTTGCCCTGATGGTAGCTGTGTTTGCTCCTGTAAGGTCCCTTCCTGACCTCATGAAACTTGTATTCCTGCTGGGAGGTAAGGCTACTTCATCAGGACAGCTGTACGCTGTGACCAGTAGCTTTGTGGTTAAGGAACTCTTGTAGTTCCTAACTTGAGCCAAAATTGTCTCCAGATCAGGACATTCGCCCTTTTTGTTTTTAAGGACAATTGACTAGTTTTGAAAGTGCTGATTTTCTTTAAAGATAACTGAATATAACTCATATATGAATTTAAAATATATACAGTGTAGATAACTTTGTGGCAGAGATACAGAAGGTACTGAGAATTCAACTCTTTTCTTGCAGAGCTGCTGACATTTTGAACTCGCTGGCTGTGTCTGTATTGCCAAGCATTTAATGGCAGGACCTGTTTCCTGAACCATGTGCTGAATGGGATAGTGGGGCAATGTTCATGTTACCATATCCTGTTTTCCCCCAGAAGAGGCATGGATACATCCAGGCTCCTTGCTCGGAGTGTCCTTGGCCCATGCTGACTCCTGAATGATGCAAAGAGTTGTTTTGAAAAGTGTTAGTTGGCCAGAGCCAAAACTGTGCCAAGAACTGCCCTAACTATTAAACACTGCNAAAATGACAGGAAATGGCTTAATGTGGTAGGTGTTCATTTTTAAGCGTTCTGTTGACAGAAGTTGATGAGTGAAAATATTGTATTTTGTTTTTGCCTTTTGTTCAGTAAATAGCACAGAATTTTGATGCTGCCTAGAGGGACAGCTTTATACTGTGGTGGTCTAAGCCGGGGTTTTTCATTAACGTAACAAATCAGAGTGTGTGTGCGTGTGTGTGTGGGGGGGGGGGTTGTTGTTTTTGTGTTGAGTTTTTTTAAAAGAAAAAAGCCGAAGTCAAAGAGAAGACCAAGAAAAAGCACCACAAAGTTTATCTTTAACTCATCTGGAAGAGTTTATTTTAAACACGGAACATTGTTTGCTGCTGTGGAAATGAAAGTGAGAGAGTTCCAGCTTTCTTCCAATGCCATCTGGCAGATGATTTACTTGCGTATGGTATTCACTAATCCAAATAACCCTGTGTGTGGTAGCATTGTCTCTTTACTGATCATGCAGCTGAGTTGGCTGAACCTTAGATGGCTCACACAAGGCTATCAACAGCACAGTACAATAGACTGTCTAAAATTAGAACAGTATTAAGGAAAGGGATATACCAAATCCAGCATGCCTTTACCTTTATTAAGCGTTTTCTTTACTTGGACTGAGCTTGATGTTTCCTTTCAATTCTCTTTATGGTTTTATTCACTCCAATTCTACCTGGGCTTTAGCCCATTGGATTTGACACTTACGTGTATTCTCAAAGCTCAGGTGGAAACAGAGCAGTGGGCATCCATCCCTAGATTGGTATCTTTGCCCTGATGGTAGCTGTGTTTGCTCCTGTAAGGTCCCTTCCTGACCTCATGAAACTTGTATTCCTGCTGGGAGGTAAGGCTACTTCATCAGGACAGCTGTACGCTGTGACCAGTAGCTTTGTGGTTAAGGAACTCTTGTAGTTCCTAACTTGAGCCAAAATTGTCTCCAGATCAGGACATTCGCCCTTTTTGTTTTTAAGGACAATTGACTAGTTTTGAAAGTGCTGATTTTCTTTAAAGATAACTGAATATAACTCATATATGAATTTAAAATATATACAGTGTAGATAACTTTGTGGCAGAGATACAGAAGGTACTGAGAATTCAACTCTTTTCTTGCAGAGCTGCTGACATTTTGAACTCGCTGGCTGTGTCTGTATTGCCAAGCATTTAATGGCAGGACCTGTTTCCTGAACCATGTGCTGAATGGGATAGTGGGGCAATGTTCATGTTACCATATCCTGTTTTCCCCCAGAAGAGGCATGGATACATCCAGGCTCCTTGCTCGGAGTGTCCTTGGCCCATGCTGACTCCTGAATGATGCAAAGAGTTGTTTTGAAAAGTGTTAGTTGGCCAGAGCCAAAACTGTGCCAAGAACTGCCCTAACTATTAAACACTGCAGATGATCAAATTTCAGTGTCTGGGCTGCCGCCCTGTCACTTCTTAATTGAGCGGAATAACCATAGCCAAAAAATGCCCCCTTCTTCCCTCAAGCGTTAACAGAATAGATGTGATTTTTCAATTTGCTTCCATGACATTCAGAGACCATTCTGGAAAAATGAAGCATATTTTCTCTTACTAATTTTATAGCTCTAAAATTCCACTGACTTAGCTGCAATTTCTGTTGACTGACCCTGTAAACACATGGAGAATCAGTATTGTTATTAATATCACCATGTCGTCATGCTTTATTCATTTTCAATTTTATAACTATAGTCTGATCTCTTGGCTTGTGTCCGCTAATGTAGCACCGGACTATGGAAATCTTATTTTATTAAAACGTGTTATTCTTGGACTAGAATTCACAGTACACTGTTGCACTTTATAGATCCATAGATTTTTTAAAGCCAGAAAAGGCCCTTAAATTATGTAGTCTGACTTCCTGAATGACACAAGCCATTTAATTTAACCCAGTTAGCCTTGCATCAAGTCCAGTAATTTGTGTTTGGCTAAGACTTATCTTCTAGAAAGACGTCCAGTCTAGATCTGAAGCCATTGGTAGTTGGAGAATCCATCGCTTCCTTTGGCAGTGCAGTCGAATGATTATCACCCTCACTCTTAAAAATGTGTGTTTTGATTCTTGCCTGGATTTGTCTGGCTTTCACTTCCAGCTATCACCTCTCATTATGCCTTTTTTTTGTGAGATGAGAGTGCTGCTGTTACTGCTCAGTATTTTCTCCCTGTGGTGATACTTGCACATTGTAATCACTGAAATCGTTGCTAGATGTTTTTATTAAACTCAACAGACTGAACCCCGTTAATCTCTGACTGCAAAGCCATTTTCCAAGGTTTCTGATAATTTCTATGGCTCTCCTCCACATCCTATCTGACTTTTTACCTCTTTTGTGAAGTAAGGAAACAAGAACTGGGTGTAATACTCCAGCATGTGTCCATTTGTAGGTAATCCTAGTACTTATCAATGCCCTCCCCCTGCTACTCTAAGGCGATCATTAATTTAAATGTGCCTGGGGCTGCTCCCTGGCACTGAGGCCAGCTGGAATGTCAGTCTGCATCTGTACTGTTGAACGCTCTTTATCTTCTGCGACAGGGTGTCTGCATTCAAAGCAATTTTATGGGAATTCTTCCTGGCAATTCCTGACACTTTGTGTTTGGGAATTATCTGGGAAAATGCTGGCAGAGGCCAAAATCATGCCAGGGATGAAAATAACCGCCTCATAGTACAGATGTTCAAGGACTAATGCCTAGGATAATTTCCTAGCCCTTTTAAATTCATTACTGTAGTCTAAGAGTTCCCAGTCATGCTCAAAACATCTCTGATATTTCTAGCTTCAGCCACAGTATTAAAAAAAGACTGGTTTCTCTTATTTGCTTTAAGAACCTTGGAGTCAGATATGTGGGCTCAACTGGTCACCTCGGTTAGGTGAAGACCGTCAAGTCAAAGACAAGCATCTCCTGATCTTAATTCACCCCATTTCTCTTAGATGCCTGTTTTTTAACAGATTCTATGTGTAGTAGAATTTCTCTCTCCCCACCTCTCCACTGATGATGAAAGGTGCTTGGACGATTAAGAGCCCAAGTCTAACTTTTCACAAGGCTTAGGTGAAACAACTCCTGTTCAGCTTCACTTTTGTGTGATGACTCCTATTCATATAAGGATGACTCCTACCTGTGGCACTTAGGCATCTAAATCACAGAAGTATTTTTTTGTAAAAATATTACTCATAGACGTAATATATTTGCATGGATATGATAAACAAACTTTTAATTAGTTTTCTCTGACTTTTACTGTAGGAATTGAACATGAAATCAAACCTCCTATCCTGAGTTTTCAAAATTCAAACACTAGTTTTTACTCTGCTTTTAATGTGCTTCCCATGATACAGCAACACAATAAATAATCAAGAGGTCCTACATTTGCTGGTCCCAAGACTAACCTTTGTCTTCATGGTGTAGATGTTTTGCTGATTGAGACTATTTGCTCCCACCTCCTTCCTCCCAGAAAAGGTTACGAGGAGCACTGAGTGGGGAGGATAGTCTGTGCATGTGTTCTTAAACCCCAGACAGAATGGTTGGGAATACTGTGTTAATTATTTTCTCTTACAATCTAAAAAAAATAAACCCACTTGAAATCAGCTGAAGGATTTTGTCACTTTAGTGATGTCAGTTTGCAACCTCAGAACTCCTAGAATAGCTTGAAAAGATCCAGTTGTTCTGGTGTACGGAATGGAAAAACCTGCTACATCTCTTTTCTTACTTATGGGATTTTAAGATCAGACGCAGCAAAACATTCTCGGTATGCACCTAAGTCCATTTTCATTAGTAAACTCTTTGTCTATATAGTTGAGCATAGCGGGTTTTCTTTGTAGGAGTATTTGCACCAGAATTATATCTTGGACATTTAATTTGTCACTGTTTTGTTTGTATTCAGTCATACCATTTTAGAAGTATTATACTAAGGGAGTGTATTTAAAATGATGCAAACCCTGTGGCAACAGTACTAAATGATGCACAAAAGCATGACTTTGTCTCACTAGTTGTCCACTCTGGCTTATTTCTAGCATGTACTTTGACTCTGTTTTGGATCTAACCTCCTTCTCCATGCCATGCAGAGGGTTTGGCTGTCTCCAGATGAGATGCATGGGCAAGACTTGGAGGCTGGCTGATGCAGTCTTCCAACATTATTCCATTAAGTTGTGCATCCTTAAATGTTTCTGCATGTTCCCATTCTGCATCTTAGAGTTTAAAGCTACGTTTAATGCTGTAAAATCATACTGTCTACATTCAGTCTAGAGAAAGCTAAGCACAAGCAGAATAGAGGCATGTTAGTCTGCACTATTTAGTCTTGAGACTAAGGCTGACCTTTTTATTCAACTCTGTAGGTGTACTTTTTGAAATACAGCTTGCATTAATGTCTTGTAAAATGGAAGGTGTAGACAACATGAAGGGCTTCACCTTCTTGTGAAGCAAGGAGCACTGAGCATGGCGTATTCAAGTTGTGAATATGAGCCTCTCATATTCAGAGACTGGTACCAGTTTTGGCTGTAGACTGGGCTGTGGTAGTTCTGGACCGAATTCCTGCTCTGTTCAGCCACCCTTGCTACAGGACAGTAACTCTTCAGGAAGAGTTAGGGATTGCACCCTTGCCACCCCCAGGGATGGTAGGTATAATAACTGTTTCTGTCACCGAAGCTAAATCTACCAGTAAACATGAACAGGAGCCTTGAGTTTCTTCTCACTTATCAACTAGCTTTAATTTTAATTTATATGAACATAGAAAAACCATAAATTGCTATTCTTACCTCAAAAAACACCTGTGTTTAGGAATAATTTGAAATAGCAGCTGATTTGTCGTGAGCCAGAGCAAAGCCCGTTGCAGACATGCAGTGGGGATTAATTATTGCTTTCATTAGGTTTTATTATCATCGCCTTCAGTGACACATACAGTGTTTCTTTCATCACCGTGTAAGGGGGTTAAACATTACAGCAGCAGTCCAATATCTCTCAGCACCTGCCCATCTGGCAATCCTTTGTTCTCTAGAGTTTGTTCTGCCACTGTTGATTTTAGATTGGCACTTTTGCAGCTGATCAAAGTGGTGAGATTATTTAAAACAAGGTCTTCCTGGGCAAATGCATCATCGTCGGTCTAGTTTGGCTCTACAGAGCCCTGGCAATGAAAGGCCTTTGGGCAGACAGGGCTAGCAAAAATGGATGTGCATGTAGACATTTATGATGCCGCTCTGTTGTTTTTAATGTACTGTACATTCAGCAGTTTCTTCCCTTTATAGTGGAAGATCATTTAGATGTTTCTTTGAAGACTGATTTAGAAATGTTGGCAAAGGCCAGTTAGTGTAACATGTGCAATTTATTATGTTAACAATGTCTGATGAAACAACAAATATGAATAATCCTGCTGAGTACAGAGAAAACAAATGCACCCTTTTTATGCTGTAGTTTGATCTAATCTTGGTAGACTACAGTTAATGTATTTTGAAACAAAATACGCATGTCAAACTGTTTTCATAAGACTCTAATAAAAGTCTTTCTCTTTCTCATTTTTAGTTTTTCCTCTCTCTCAATCTTGCTTTTGTTTTTCTCAAATTAAAAAAAAAAAAAAGAAAATATGTATTTTACCATCTGTAAAAAAAAATAAATTCTCCTCAGCTGCTGCTGTTAAGATGCTGGAACTTCATTCCAGTAGGTTCCTGTTCACCCTGTGCACGATAAATAATATAGCATGGAAAACAGTCCAAAATCCAATGTAATTCACAGAGTTATTAGTAAACTCTGTCCTTTCTTTTTTGGTAGGGCAACTGAGCAGCTAAGCAAGTTGGAGCTTCATTGCCTGAAGATGATCGAAATAGCATAAAGTAGAGCACAGACAATAGTCAGGCAGTTAATACAGTGAGAAATCCATTTACATTGTTGACTCAGTGATTTATTTGCTGTGCTATTGATTTGATCTCTGCCAAGCAAGAGCTAAGGATTTGGTCACAGCTTTGTTGAATGCGTTGTAAGGGCTTGTATAGAATGACTGGAAGAAAATGGTAATAGGCAGGTCTTGATTGGACTGGCTTGGAAGAAGCCTGGGAATTTGTGACTGTAAAAGTCAGACTCCTCCTCTTTGCTCCTCAACTCCTCCAAATTGTGCCAGGCTTACTCCGATGAGATGAATGTATTTCACTGATAGACCCCATATGCCCATGTGGCCTTGCACTAGGCAGGTCACTGTGTAGCCTTAGTGCATCGTAGATTCACTTCCATGTGCCTTAGAGAAACAATATCTCAAATTTCAATCTTTCTGCTTAAAACTTCCCACTGCTCACTGGGGGAGATTCAGAAGTGTCAGTCCCATCGATTTTCCTTTCTTTGTTTGTTCCTAATTCTGTTAGACGATTTTTTTTTAAAAAAACCCTCCTTCCCGACTGTTAACTACCAACAGGGTAGCTAGTGCCATTGCACTGGAGGAAGTCAGCAAATGAACCCATGTGTAAATGAACGGCATTAACCATCAAATTAACTTCCTCAGCAGTAGGGGAATACTGTACTTCATTAAAGTTCCGGTCCTATTGTCAATTTGCATCTAATTTACAATTTTAGTCTAGGAAAGTTTATCCCTGTTTTTTGTTAGCTAGATTAACTTTAAACATAGTACTTAAATTATGTTTTTTGGATCTTTCAGCAAGTCAAAGTGGCTGCCAGTTGTCTAGAAATGAGCAAACTGAGTGTTTCTTATGAAACATACTGTTTGTTTGAAATTTGCACTGGGGCATGGCCATGTGTTTGTATATATGCTTCAAGGATGGATCTGCTCTCTGTTCATAAATTACAAAATTGCTTTTCATTACTCCCTATGAATTCATCCTGAGTTTGATGTTAGTTCAGGATCCAGTGAGATTTCAAGGAAGAAATTAAATAATTTCAGATCTATTTGCTGTGACTGCTGAACTCTTTGATAACAATAATCATCCTCTGAAGGTAGCCAGCAAAAAGCCCACCCTGTAGAGTTATCTGTGAGGTTTTTTTGCCAAGTGTGTTGCGCAAAATATGGGTTTATTTTTCTACGTCCTTTTCACTGGTAAGAATTTTGGATCTTCTGTTGCTTAGAAAATTTGATAAATGAATGGAGAGGTAATGAAATGAGGGCTTGAGAAATAACTGGAGGCTGGGACATTTTCAAAGTAAAGGATATTAATCAGACTGCTTAAAATGTGTTGTTCTCAAAGACTGAACAAATGAACATTTTGAGTAAAGGAAGTTTTTTGTTTAACCTATGTTAAACAAATATACTTAAATTATTTTCCACTAAAACGTCCCATTTCTAATATTTCTAAAGTTTAGAAAGAGCAGGAAAAAAAGAGTATATTCAGTCCTTTGTTTTACATTTTAAAAAGGCAGGGAGAAATTGAAAGTGTAATGTCCTGTATGCCTTGAAGAACTAATCATACATTTTGTGTAAAATACATTGGGACACAGAAATGCATGTGACAGGGGCCAGATATGACTGGTGCCTTCACATCTTAGAAGATCTTGCCTTATTTGCAAGCTGGTGTCTGGACTATGGCAGTGAAATACTCCCTTTACTAAATATATTGTGTGCATGTTTGGATGATTCTAGCCTCGAGATCTGAAACCTACAGCTTTGGCAATGCTGCTGCACAAGACAGAAATAAAAATCTAGGGATTCAGGACACCAACCTTTTTCAGCAGGGTACTGACACACACATGTCTAAATTCCTCTGAAGTTGACAAAACACATAAGTGTTTATTGAATTAACTACTTGAAGACTACTTGGAAAAGAGTTAAGCTTATTTCAGATTAAAATTATCGTTTCATGCATTTGTTATCACATAAGAATTTTGACTCTCATCAAGAGATAGTAGCTAATAAACATAAAACATTTTTCTTTTAAAAAACTTTGATCCTCCTTATCCTCAGAAAATAGATTTACATCCCCTGGAAAATGGAGACATCCAAATGGCTACTCAGGAATGGCACTTTCTTTTTATTCCATTTGTGCCAATAATTCTATTAAATATTGTATTGCAGCAGTGATGAGGAATCTCACACCTATAATAGTGTGTAATATGTTACGTATAGGGTAGATGTGAGCTGAAGAAAAACCAAAGCAAACTGGCCAGCCCCTTTGAAATGTACCTGGTACCATCTTTCTGGTCACATTTGCTATTCTGGTTAAGTATTTTCTTCAGTCAAATGTCATTTCTGGAACAGGTACTCTAAAAGGTAGGATTTTTTCTTTTGTGTATGATATTTGAAAAATTTCTCTTGGTTTCTCAGGCAAAGTGCTGAAGCAGATCAGAGTTTGTAGTTTTTCTGTAAGCAAATTAA
Source organism: Steatornis caripensis (assembly GCA_013398225.1). Lineage (NCBI taxonomy): Eukaryota > Metazoa > Chordata > Aves > Caprimulgiformes > Steatornithidae > Steatornis > Steatornis caripensis. The sequence continues at coordinate 5,332 of VZSC01000281.1, read as the reverse complement.
TTTAAAGGCCTCCTGTGTAATAATAACAATAGCTTTAAATTGTTTATAGGGTTGATTTTAATAAACACTGTGTAACATAGAGCATGGCCCAGCATAACCAGTTGATTCAGTGCCAACACGATATCATCTTTCACTGGTGCTCTGAAGAAGCAACACAAACAATGAAGATGTCTGAGGTATGTCACAATACTGTGATCAAAAGGAATGTATTATTTAAATATTATAATAAGCCCAGTGGTGCCTTTGAAATAGAATGATTTTAATTCAAAAACATCTGCTTGAAAGTCCAAAGAGATTAGAAATGTCCGTTTATGAAAACATACTAATTAAAGGCTCTAAATGCTTAGAATAGTTCTATGCCTATGTAAGTTAGCCCAACTGATAGCAAAACTTGACATGTTTCATATTATTTCAACTTCTTTTATTTGAACAGGGGAATGGATAAACAAAAGGAAACGATCCTGTTGTTTTTAAAATTTTGTGAAAATATAACCCGAACAAAGGTCAGTCTTCAAATGCATGGTCCATATGGCTTGGCTGACACAAGTAGCTGTAACGATAACATTGCTTTGTAGGAACAGTGGGACTCAGCTCTCTCCAGCTCTGTGCAGTAGCAGAGTAGAAAGAAAAAGTAAACTGAACGGCTCCTTTATCCACCATTTTTGATGCCTCAGATATATCTGAGTCAGTAAAAGCACAAACTACTGCAGCTTCGAGGTCTGCTAATAAAAATCCCAAAAATAATTATCCTCTACTTCATATAAAACAATGGAATAACTATTTTGTGTTTGGCCGCAAGTCGTCACATGTCATTGTTATAAATGGATTTCATAAGCAGCTGTATTGTAGAGGAATGAAGAAACGCTTGTGTTAATTGTGGTGTTACTACTTAGAAGAAACTGCTGTTTAGTCTGCTGCTGTACACTTTTACTAGTCAAGTACAATTCAGCTACACTGGCTGAGCATAGACCTTCCTGCTAAGAAGGTCACGTTGTGGAATATTGTTTTCCTTATTCTTTAGAATAAAGAAAGATTAGTAGTGTGTATGCAGTAACCTATTGTTTCCTTGAAACACTAGGAATATAATATATGTATATAGATGAATGTCTGCCTATTTCAGATTTATTTAGTGTCAAAAAAAAAAAAAGGTGATCATGACAAGGTCATTGGGTGAGTGATTTGTCCAGATAGCCTACAACTCAACAAAGAGGTCATCAGGTCTATATCTCAAGAGGTATTTGGGCATCAAGCCTGTAGGTTAATGCATGTACATGCCCCAGCACTAGCTCACTCACACTTTCATTTCTGTCTTGCCATGTTCAGTGTGATGCTGTGTGCTAATGCCAAGGATGCTGCTACAGCCAGAGACCTGCCTAAGTTGGAGCTGGTGGTTTCTTATCATAGAATCATAGAATCATAGAATGGTAGGGGTTGGAAGGGACCTCTAGAGATCATCTAGTCCAACCCCCCTGCTAAAGCAGGTTAGCCTAGAGCAGGTTGCACAGGAATGCGTCCAGGCGGGTTTTGAATATCTCCAGAGAAGGAGACTCCACAACCTCCCTGGG
>VZSC01000280.1:98805-136559 GCA_013398225.1 Steatornis caripensis | reverse complement strand
CTCACAGTCAACAAGTTCTTCCTCATGTTCAGATGGAACATTCTGTGTTCCAGTTTGTGCCTNTCACAGTCAACAAGTTCTTCCTCATGTTCAGATGGAACATTCTGTGTTCCAGTTTGTGCCTGATGCCCCTTGTCCTGTCACTGGGCACCACTGAAAAGAGCCTGGCCCCATCCTCTTGACACCTGCCCTTGAGATATTGACCAGCACTGATGAGATCCCCTCTCAACCTTCTCTTCTCCAGGCTGAACAGACCCAGCTCTCTCAGCCTTTCCTCATACGAGAGATGCTCCACTCCCCTAATCAACTTCATGGCCCTCCGCTGGACTCTCTCCAGTAGTTCCCTGTCTCTCTTGAACTGGGGAGCCCAGAACTGGACACAGTACTCCAGATGTGGCCTCCCCAGGGCAGAGCAGAGGGGCAGGATCACCTCCCTTATCCTGCCGGCAACGCTCTTGCTAATGCAGCCTGGGGTGCTATTGAGTGCAAAGGCACATTTCTGACTCATGTTCAACTTGGTGTCCACCAGAACACCCAGGTCTGCATAGCTGCTTTGCGCTCAGGTGGTCCCCAGCCTGTACTGGTGCATGGGGTTTTTCCTACCCAGGGGCAGGATTTGGCATTTCCATTTGCTAAACTTCATGAAATCCCTGTTTGCCCATTTATCCAGCCTGTTGAAGTTCCTCTGAAAGGCTGCACACTCATCTGGTCTATCACCTGCTCATCTTGGTTTTGTATTGTCTTCAAACTTGCTGAGTTTTTGAGGGGGTAGGCTGTGAGAGCAATTCCTAGGTTTTTTATACTTAATGAATTCTGTACGTAATTTTGTTGTGCCACTTCCACACACACAAAGAAACCAACCTGACCTCTCTGAAACCTTGTCTTCTGACATTGCAGTCACATTATAGGGGCCACCAGCAGGTTTTGAATTGTCAGTTCAACCTCCGAAGCCTTTATCTTCTCCTCAGACACTGGACACACATGTAGGCTTTAATGAGATCATCTCAAGACGGGTGAGATACCTTCCATAAGGCTTACTGCTTCAGGTGATGCCTGCAGAAGTTTCTTGCCATCTGCCTTGCTGAAAGCTAAGTGTCTGCAAATCACAGCCCCTCTGCTTTGTAATCCTGATATTGCCAAAATTTTTTTTTTAACTGAAGAAAGTGGTGCACTGCTTTGCCACAGTGTCCCTGGCTGCTTGGGTAGCCCTCCAGCAACTGGTGCAAAGTTCAAGGATTTGTCACAGCAACATCTAAGTTTTGCAAGCAGTGGACTTGGTCCTCATCCCAGAGCAGAGGAGAATTGGCTCTGCCTTTTCCAAAACAAGGGCTTGTCCCTGGGCTGCTTGGTGGGTGGACATCTTGTCTCCATGGCAGTGATCAGCTGGCAAGACTGATGAAAGAGGCCCTATTCATTGACTTCCATAATCCGGCCAGCGTGGCACGCTGGGTGCTGCGGCAGGCGGAGCAGCTGCTGCGGCAGGCAGCGAAGAGGCAAAATGGCTCTTGCTCTGCTCTTGGCAGCAGTCCTGGGACTTTTTATTGTCAAGGCTGTTTTGTTTCAGCTGAGAAACCCGAGCTCCCCTCCTTGCATCAGGAGCTGGATCCCTTGGTTTGGAGCTGCGTTTCAGTTCGGGAAAGCTCCTCTGGAGTTTATAGAGCAAGCTAGAAGCAAGGTAATGGCTGTGGTGGCGTGCCTGCTCGTGGGTGCGTGCTCAGGGTGGCTGCCTGCAAGGGCAAAGGCGAGGAGAAACTTCTGCATTGTTTGCTGCTTTCCTGTCACGTTTTATAACGTCAGGAGCATTTAGCTGTTGAAGGATTGGCTCTGTACTGGTAATGCAGCAGCTAAATTGTGGATTCAATCCAGGCACGATCTGTGTGCTGTGATCATCCTGTTTGGATGCAGCACCTCTGCTGCTTTGCTTTTGGTGTCTGGCTACATGTTAATTTTGGTTTCAGATAATGTAGAAAGCCCTATGCTAGGCTCTGGGAGTGGACATTAATTATTTGCATGCCTAAATTTAGGTGAGATTTCTGAGTACCAGCTGGTGTCCCTCAACATTCAAGAGAGACACAGGCATGCTTGGCAGGCAACTTTTTCCATCCTAAAAAACTTACCAAAGATGGGTGTGAAGATTTACCCCCTGCATATGCCTTTCTTTCTCTATGTCTGTCTGATAGAGTGAGCCTAAATGATTAATGTAGATTAGATGCTTAATTTCTAGGCAGCTAATACTGACATAAACCCCAGTTTCCCATTTGATTCAGTGATGATACCACCTGCGACTGCAATATAGCCAGCCTCAAGTGTTTGATCTTGAAGGATCACACAGTACTTGCAAAAGCTAGCTAAAACTGAAACCACTGTAACATCCTGACATTTGCAGAAAAATATCAGTAAATACTGGATGTTTAACATTTGCTTTCTCATTTCGAGCTCTTAGGTTTCATATCTGTAAGTACATCTTTGCAGCCATAGCTGTTATAAACTCATGGTGTTAAATGCAAGCAGAGGTTCAAGTATAATCAGCTGAAGCATGTGGTGCAAGAACATCAAGAGCCATCAGTCTTGTATTAAAGAACGTTGGGTGCACCATAGAGTAAGCTCATGTGTACGATCTGGAGTTCCTTGGCTTTTTTGAGTTTAGCAGGCTGGTTTTAACCTTATATTACTATCTTTCATCTATGCATACCATGATCAGTTATTTAAATGTTCATTGGTCTGAAGGCAGAAATGTAGGACTGGAGGAAAACTCATTCCAGTCCATTCCCCTACTATTTCAGAAGCCATGCCATATAATCCTTTAGATAAACTGACCACACCTCACTTACTTACAAAAAACAATAGCAATTATTTCTTTGACTCTTCTGACACAAGCTGTTAGAGAACCTCCTTGTTCTATTAAAAACATAACCTGGTGGCAACCAGTTTAAAGCAGCCTACCAAACTGTTCTTTCCAGTGCAATCCCTTTTGGGGACAGAAGTTTCACCATGACTTAAGCTTGCTTTAGTTGCCTTTTTTCCCAGGAAGCTTTTAGCAAAATCTCTTAGATTAAATTTTAAAACAAATCTGACAGAAAAGTCCTGTTTGGGGGTTTATTCACAGATTGAATGAGCAAAACCTTTGCATACTGAAGACTGTACTGAAGTACAAACGCAAACTTGACGGCTCTGGATCCATTAATTTTGATGTTCATTTGCCCAGAGAGACCTTAGGCTGCTGGTGGTGCTATGGCAGCTGCTGACACATCTGAACACATCAGAAACACCTGAAGGACTTTATAAACCCCAGGGGTTTTTGGGACAGAAACTAGAACAAAAATAATTTTCAATGGGAGAAATCTCAAAGTAAGGCAAAGCAGAAAGCGAAAGCTTTCTTACATATCTCCCATTTACTGTGTGTTTGCAGATAGGACCTCTCCTTTGACTTTTTTCTTAGTCCAGCAACACGGCATCCTTGTGACCTCTCCCTGCGGCCCCCCTGGGCCTAGAGGGACCTTTCCTTCTGTCACCCCCAGACTAGCTGCCTGATCATGGATCATCTGACAGTCTCCCTGTCCCTGGGGAGGGCTACTCTCTTGTTCTCCCCTTCCTCTCCTTAAATGCCCCAGACACATCTCCCTCCCTCCCCACCTCCCACACTGGCAGCTGTGCTGGGGCCAGGAAAGATAAGCTTTTTCCTGCCTGCTCCCTTTTAAAGGAGTAGGCACTGTAGTGCCATGGTAGGGCCAAATAAAACAGGTGTTGCTGCCAAAGGGGTCATTAACAGGCATTACAAGAGTTGCAAAATACATCTGCAATAATTCCTAGCTCCTTAATGTTGCCAGAACAGGGTTAAGTGTCCTTAGTAAGAGGAAGCTGCCCTGGTAAAAGCGTGTGCAGAAACAGGCTGTAGGCAGTGTGAAACCTCTACAGCTCCCTGGGGTCATTACCTTTGGGGGAGACTTTTGCAATTAGGAAATTCCTCCTTTGGATTTATCCTTAAGCCTGTCAAAGTGACATTCTTTTCTTTTACGTTTCTTTTTCCTTCTTAAAGAGTTAGCTTTCTCATTATTGTCCCTTGTGTGTATATCCCTCACTGCTTCTTCTCTCAAGCCCTGGAGTAACGCAGCAGACTTCCGCTGCTTCCAACCTGCACTTCGCTTGCAGTTCACTGCTTTCGCAACGTGAGTATTTTGCTATGGCAGCCAAGGGATGCAGCAGATAATCCATCACTTGGGCTCTTTAAGTCCAGGTAGGCTGTATTGTTTGAACTGTAATATAATTCAAATATAAAATGTTAATTTTGGAGAAGGAATTTCTTCTACTCTGCAAGAGCTCAGGCAGGGCCCTGTGATGTTCCCTTCTGGTCTGCAAATTTTGGTTGGATTCATGTTCATCTTTGTGCACTTCTGAGCCAAGGTGTGCAGAGAGCAGGAAGGACCAGGTCCTCCCTCCTGACCTCTCGGCAATACTGAAGTCCTGTTGGGCCTCCCGTCAAACATGTTAACAGAACACTAATATGAAATCTTTGTTCCAGCATGGGCCTGTATTCACAATATTTGCTCTGGGAAAACGGTTTACTTTTGTGACAGAGGAAGAAGGAGCTGAAGCATTTTTTAAATCTAAAGACTTAAATTTTGAACAGGCGGTACAACAAGCTGTCGAGAATGCAGGTAAGTAAGACCTACTTCTTTTTTAATGGAAATTATATCTCGTCACCCAGGAACATTACAGGCCAATCCAAAGCCCACTGGCTTTTTAATCATGCCTTAAATGCTTATCTTAACTCATGACCATGCTACAAAATGAAGGCAAAATGAAATTCCCTCATGTGGATCCAGCACTGTAAGCCAGCTAAGTGATTTGGATTCAGTCTCATGGCATCAAAATTTCTTGATCCAGGCACTGTTATTACTTTATCACCAAACCACCCCATTTTGAGATCAGGTCCTTTTCTGCGCCTACACAGTCCACCCATATGTACCAGGTGCGGAGCAATAGTATGTTGTCCTACCACTTAATTTGAAAATTAGCTTGTAGCAATAATCAGTTGTTACCCTGTAGAGCAACAGTCATTAGAAAGGGATGAGGTATATATCCCATCCGCAGTGGCATTTTCCATCAGCTCCTCTGCTTATATCCACGTGGAATTGCACAGACAGGAATTCTGTGAGTAGTTTGGCAATTTTGAACTGTGAAATGAGAGAGAAACAAGTTGACAGAAAGATTAAATCACAGAATCACAGAATCCCTGTGGCTGGAAGGCACCACTGGAGATTGCCTAGACCAAGTCCCGGGTCGGAGCAATGTCAGCGACTGTGGGTTGCTCAGGGCTGTGTCCAGTTGGGTTTTGAGTATCTCCAAGGATGGAGACTCCACAGCCTCTCTGGGCAACCTGTTCCTGTGTTTGGCCATCCTCACATTAAAAACTTCCCTGTATCTCAGGGGAATCTTCTGTAGTGTCATTTGTGCCCATTGCCTCCTGCCCTGAGAAGAACCTGGCCCCATCTTCTTTACTCCCACCACCAGATATTTATCCACAGTAATAAGATCCCCCTGAGCCTTTTCAGGCTGAACAGTCCCAGCCCTCTCAGCCTTTCCCGGTAGGAGTGAGAGGATGTACTATAGCATGAGGACGCAAATGTTTTTTTCTTTGATTATTTTTCATTTTAGTTGGTTTTTTGGAGCGCATACATACCTCTGTACATCCACACGGAAGCTGGGGGAAATCTCTGGATTGTTGATTTTGGCACTGAAGCTTCATGAGGCAGGAAGATGTTACACATACTGGTAGAAGCAGAGGGCTCACCAAAATCTTTACAGGGTTACAAGGAAGCTTTCTGGGAATTTCACCTTATGAAAATGAGGGTTAAGGTGTTTAAATTAGAGTCACAAGTTATGTGTAAAAACTTTCACTCTGTCTTTCAGTGAAAATCTACTTCATCTACTTTCCAAAACATTTTTGTTTCTTTTTGTAGTTTCTGTCCCCGCAGAAGCGTTTTATCAGAACCATGGTAACCTCTACAGCATGATGAAGGGAAAAATGGGTCCTTCTAATCTGCACGTGTTCACAGGCACTTTGTGTAAGGAGCTACATGAGCACATGGCACACTTGGGCACGAAGGGCACAGGCGACCTCAATGACCTGGTAAGGTAAGGGAGTTTTGCAGCATGTCTCCAATGCATGGGTATCCTATATGGGAGCAGAGATGTTACCGTATAGCAGATGGAGCTCAGGCTCACAAGTCTTAGAAAAGCTGTGTCGGGACACTCATCACTGCTTTGCAGTTTCAGGTGGCTCACAGAGCGGACAGGGTTTCATCTAAAGGTGTTTCTCCCAGCTAGGAGAAACATCTGAATTACCTATGTGGAAATAAGAAAACACAGCATCTTCCAACAAGTCCCATTTCCCAACACACAGGATAAAAACATCACATGTTTAGAAAGAACTTAACGAACGGACAAAATGCTTGATCTTCAGCAGGACGAAAACTCGTCCTGGATGTTTTGGACCAAGCCTCTCTCAAATAAGACTTCTGCAACTGACTTTGCTGCCAGAACTTCATCCTTGATGTGAAAAAAAACCCTTAACTGACAGTTTCATGTGACAGCAACAGAGCTTTTAACTCCTCTTCCCTCCTGATCACCTAGGATAACCCTGTATCTTGCCCGTGCATCAGGACTACAATTGCCTTTGCTTTGAACCTAAGACCTGACATCCAGGTTGTCATTCTGCTGACATTTTTTGCATAATACATCTAAGATATAGATTTTTATGCAGCTGAAACACTGAGCACCTGTCATTTCAATTACTACAACTTGGATTCACTGAGGGAAAAGGGTGGGGAAAGGGGCTTTGAAACCTCCCAGCCCTCAGTGCCACTGGTCTCAATAATGGGGTGCAAACCCCCACATCTCATGGTCTTCCCCCACCTGTCTTCTGAGATCAAGGTCACATCTGCTTCTAGTCACAGGCTAGATGATAAATTACAGAATCCATACAAGACATCCACAGTAAATGCGTACTGAGTGTGATCTGTTCTTATGGTTTTGCCAGACAACACACAGCAGCAGAACTGGAATGCAATGCCCTGATAATTGTGATTTCGCTGCCTCAAAATTAAATCCGTAGAGCCAGCAGGTGGCTCCATCCTCCTGATGATCTTTTGAAGAGCAGGAAAGTAAAAGAGCTGTTGCTTGAAATATATATTTAGCAGTAGCTGGAACCCAGCAAAGACTGCATAAGGGTTTATTGGAGATAAAGAGTACAGGTGAAGTGGCCTGGGAAAGGACCTCAGAGTTTGCAGGGTAACGGAGGAACAAACAGGGAAGGAGCAAGACAAAAAAAAAAGAAAACAAAAAAAAGCATTGTTCAGTCCCGCAAAACTGCAGGCAGAGGAAGGATTTCTCAGGGTGTCTGTTGCAGAAGGGTTTGTGCAATGCCCGAAGGTCCACATGGGCTAACCTGAAATAAGAGGAGTGGTTAATGGACAGCAGGGGACCTCAGCGCCCGGAGCCTTTCTGCCACTCCTCAAGTGACCAAACGCTAACTGGTGAAGTTCAGCCACATGCAGAGGACTAATCTGAGGTCCATGTGTCTCCCAGCCTCTGCTTAAAATCTGAGATAAGGGTGTGAGTGCGGTACGAGCCTTGTGCCAGCCCTTCCGTACTGGGGTGACACTTGAGTCCCACACTTCTAGTGTTGGCAACTCAACACGCCGTGTCCTGACCTAAAACTGCTGCAACAGCTTCCCTATGGCCTGTAAGTCATGGGGATCTTGTTCTTGCAGGCATGTCATGTATCCAGCAGTGGTGAACACTTTGTTTGGGAAAGGCATTTGCCCAACAAGTCAGACCGAAATCAAGGAGTTTGAAGAACATTTTCAGAAGTATGATCAGGACTTCGAATATGCTTGTCAGATGCCTGAGTGCTTCCTGAGGTAACGGAGTCGAGATGATGCATGTGGTGTACCCATTACAGGCATTTTCTTGCTGGGATATGAACCACAAGACACATTTTCCCTGGAGGATGATGTGCTGTCTTTATTGATGGTTCACCCTCGGGTCAGGCAGGCTTTCAGCTAGGTGCTTCAAAAAAGTTCTGACCTTGTCTCCTGCATTTTCCTGGCATAAAGCAGAAGCAACCTTGCTTAGGTGGGCAGGGTCTAACTTGGACCTGTCACAGAGCAGCAGAACTGGACAAAGGGCAAAGACCTGAGCCTAAATGTGACCCCTAAGCTAAGGGAGTCCCCAGCAATGCATCCCTCTGGTCTTTCCCACACCTTACCTGTTTTCCCAGCAGACTGATCCCAGGTTACATGGCTGCATTGTCACAGAGTTGACCTCTGGTAGAGGCAATCAAACCCTGAGGAAGGGAGGAAAGTGCTTGCAGAGCCTGTCAGTGCTCTCAGGGCCATGATAGCACCTTGCACACCTCAAAATAGCCTTCAGAAATAATCGAGGCTGCTCTGAAAATGTGGCCTTGATTTTCTTAGAGGGGATCGATCATTCTTTAAAAGATTGACCTAAGCAATCTGTCCCTAGCCACAATGAAAACCTGTAGTGAAACAGATATGAAAATCTAGGAGTCTTGCAGTCACAGGTCCTGGATGCAAGATAAGGTCTAGCAAGGTGAAAGTCTCAGGCGTGCTGTTCCTCATGTCAGTCAACACTACTGTCAGTCAGATTGACACTTGACTATTCATCAACTGACTGCTGCCCTGGGGCTTTTGGAAAGAAACCAAGGAGTCCTTCTCATGGAAAAGGAAATGCTGGTTTGTGCTGCCTCAGTTAAGTATTTCTTGCTTGTTGCTTTTCTTTACAGGAACTGGTCTAAATCCAAAAAATGGCTTCTAAAATTATTTGAGAAAGTAGTCTTGGATGCTGAAAGGACCAACCCTTCAGAGACCGCATCCAAGGTAAACATCCGAGGCTATGAAATACGATGACTTCGTTGTATATTCTGACTGAAGTGATGGCTGGCAGGAATTATTTCAGTACGGGAAGAAATAAGGCAAATATGTCAGCTTTGATATCTGTACCTTAATTATCCAGTATTGCTGTCACCTACATTAGGACAGACCCATAATTTTGAGTCCTACTCCTCAATTTAGTTTATTTCCTACAATTCAGAGAATTGACATCTTCTTTTGGGGAATTTTAAGCCAAGTGTTCAGCGCTATGACCCATTGCCAGCCCTCCGGTATCACAGTTGCAGTGAGCAGTTGAAAGAGGTGAGAGAAAGACCTCTTCAGTTGTTTCTCTGAGGGCACCGCACTGTGAAATTTCAAAACCTTTTATGTACTATTTTTAAACCCTGGTGTAGAGTGAGTAGATCCTCCAGCAGCCAGACTAGTAGAAAATAGCAGATTACTGGATTGGAAGCCAAGTACCCTAAATATTGATTGTGTCAAAGCCGTGATAAATTGTCCCTCTGGTTATTCTCCTTAGCTACGGCAGGAATTCTCTCCATACGACTGACAAACGTGAGGACAGACTGGCCTGGGAATTTTGATCTACCAAATTATTATAGAACAGATCATTAAACAACCCATGTTTTATTTAGACTTTAAGAGCCTTACGTACCACAATTTCTTTCGTAAAATAAACCAGAATAATGGAAAGAAAGAGAGAGCTGGAGAGGGGATGGTGGGAGGTAAGAAGGTGCAGGAAGGAGGAGGCACGAACTCAGTGTCTTAGATTGGGTGGGAATTTGGAAAAAAGAGCCGCCATTTTTTATTCAAGGTCAGCCTTTTCTCCTCTGAGAAGGAGACAGGAAGCTTTGCCTTCAATGCACGGTTGCTCTGTATTTAAGGAAGTACTATAAACAAAAGCTGATCATAGGACATTACACAGTCGCTATAGTTTCAAAGAATATCAAGCCATTCAAGTCACTGGTTAGGTCATTAATAAAGCACTTGGAACTAGGGAGTTCGCTGATATATCAGACCATCTCTCCATAACAAACACCTTTTTGGCAGGAACAGAGAGAACATCTTCTTCATTTCCATTCATTCAACTTGTTCAGTCCCATTTTCAGGTTCTTTAAAGCAGAGAATTAGAGCAAGAATTAAGACAGAATAGAGATCTCTTTTTTTCTTTCTTCCACATACAAGTTACAACGGGGAGTGAGGGAACCAAATCTCCTATAAACTTTTGAGAAAATGGCAGTGCAAGTATTCAGTAGCAATTCACGTGGTGCATTGACTTCTTCTGAGCCCCTGCCTGTGAGTGCCTATCAGACTTTCTCTTAACAGCTGTCATCTTTACTTTGTGACTGCAAAACCCCAATAACTAACATTGTTTCTCTTTGGTAAGTTAGTCTGATGTTATATCCTTCAATCCTAGTAAGCCCCACCCTAAACTAGATATATTTTTCGAAATACACATTATCTTTTATTTATAACAGACACTACTGCAACATCTCCTGGATAACTTGCAAGGAAAACATCTGGCTCCCAATTACGGCCTCCTAATGCTCTGGGCTTCCCAAGCAAATGCTGTCCCTGTAAGTACATCAGCTAGAGAAACACCTTCTCTCTATCCTGTTCAAAAGCCTGTATTTGGGAAGCAAAGACTTTGAACCAGTCACACACACTTTGCATGTATTCCAAAGAAGGGATTATCATGCCCACATGCACCACGACAAATATACCCAGGCTGCAATGTCACAGAAGCAATGATAAGAAAAGTTCTTCTTGTATTTTTCCTAAATTATTATGTCCCCTATCATAAGATTTCGGAAACATATGTCTCATAGCCATTCAGATCACAGTCTTAAGCTGTAAAGATTATTTAACTCTAGTTTGAAGCACCGTGGCTGCATTACAGTAGAGGCTGTATTTTAAATACAATTTAAATTTTTAAATTTTAAATTACCAATTGTAAAGAATATCAAAAGCATAATATAGAGTAACTTCATCTGTGTGTAAATCCTTGAGTGAATTTGGCTCTTTCGCTTTGAGGGATCTGCTGTACAAATGCCAGTGTTGCTCCAGGGGAAGAAAAGCAAGTTTCATTCGACTGCCACTTAAGTTTTGTCTATGTTAGAAACGGATTTGACAGATTAACGATACAGATACATGGATGCTAACAAGACCAATATATCTAACACAGCTTAGGCTGACCAAAGACATTTATAGGAATTTCTCACATGAAAAATCCATAGCAGCAAAAACATCCTTTATTTACCATGATTACTAAGCTGTTTCCAGCAGTTATGTCCATTACAGATGTGATTTAGAAAAAAATGATAGTGAGTTATTTTTATATGTACTCCTAACAGATACATATATGGTTTTTGTAGATTGGATATTACTACAATTTACCCTAAAGGAATTTCATCCATTTCAGTGAGGTTTCTGTGGATTCACATGTTGGTCCAAGTGAGAGGCATAGCCTGCTGTCTGTTATCAGGATAACTGACATTCCTTCCACAACCCTATCATTACTTACTTCTGTAATATTCAGCTGTAAATAGGCATACAGACATTTTGCTGTTTCTCAGAATAGTCACAACCACTGTTCTAGTGACTGGAATGATGAAAAAAGGCCTTTCACCTTCCAAGGGGATTTTTTACAAGTGCATTAAACCCTTTTATCTGAAACAATTCATTTATCCCCCCCTCAGCCCATGGAGCGAAGCCACGGTGTCCAAGTGCTGTACGAGAAAACTAAGTTACCAGATTTGTTTTGCAGAAGGAGGGCTGCACCCACATGGGGCTATTTGGGAAGTAACAGTAAGAGTTCTCATCCCTCACCAGCACAGATGGCCTGTGACCAGGTCTGCGTGCAGATTGCATTTCCCGCTAGCTCAGCAAGAGGAGAGAGACTCCTGGCAGTGCTGCGGGTCCTTCTGGTTTCATCCTACTTAAGAGGATTTTCTCCTTTCCTAAATTTCTTGATTTTCAACTTCATTGCATAATCAGTTAGCAAATTATTTCTAAAGGGGACATACTACTGCTTGTTTTGCTGTTAATTAAAACTTTTCCTGCCCATTTTAGTGTGACTCACTGTGTCAGTGCCCTGAAAATTATTTCACCTCATTTCTGCTATTATTAGTAGGAATTTACTATTTAATTTTTCTTCCATTCATGCAGCTAAATCTAATCACACACAATGATTTAGTAATTCATTTTAACATCTAGTTGTTTGAAATTAAAGAAAGGATCCTGTGTTTCAAAGCTCCAAGGCAAAGCTATGTAATGTTCACTGAAGATAAGTACACAGCAGATGCCTAGACCTAATCTCCCAGGATCTGAGCCCTTAGATGTGTATTTGCCCTGGAAGCACAGCTCCCCATGCATCCCAGCTACAACACGCACATCTGAAAAAGTGCAAATGTTTTCACCTGCCTCTGTGATTTGCTACAAAGATACTGTAATTCTGTTCCATAGTCCTGAGTTAAAGTACTTTCATCTCTGTTCAGGTTGCATTCTGGACCCTTGTTTTCATACTGTCTTATCCTTCCATTTACAAGAAAATCATGGAAGACCTGGCTTCTGTTTTTGGCAAAGCAGGTAATAAATCCGATTGTGTCCTTCTGGAACCTAGAAGTTATTTATTCTGTGTTGGCCCAGTGCATGGCCAATTGTTGATGGCTGGGAATGATGAATGTTGCGTTCCCAACACAGGGACATAACATAGGGTCCAGCTCTGAGTTCTTTACTCAGTGTATGCTTAAGATATATTTTAAGCAAAAACACCTTTGATGTTAGCAAAAGAAGGTAGAAAAAGAACCATATGCATTCATCTCTTCATTCCACACCTATCATTTACAGCTAGATTTGTATTAACCAGTCTCATGCTTTTTTCGCGCATCTATGATGGGGTCAGATGAGACCTTCAATTCAGCTGCTTTTCATGGTGTGATGTTCACCAGAGTTACAGGTATTCTGTGGGAAAGCAGGCCAGGAACTCCTCTCTTTTCTCTCATCAGAGGCCAATTTGTCCAGCATGATTCACCCCCACGTGATTAATCTCTTTGCCTCAAAAAACAGCCACGTACTGGGAGCAATCGTTCACATATGCAGTCTTCTGCACAATGTTTAGAGTTTCATGGAAGACTGACATGGGTCAAAATCACATCAAGAAACATGCCAATAATTAACCAATAAGGATAATAATCATGAACCAGTGCTTAAGCCTTTCTCCTGGCCCTGTTTTATTTGCTAGTGTTGACATAGCCCAAGAGTTCAGCCTTGACTACTTGTCTTGGTGCCTACAGTCCGTGAGATTCCCATGCAGCGTCCTGCCAAAGTACTGAACAAGTCCCAAGACTCTGAACTTCCAAGATGACCTTTGTTTGGCCTCTGCCGGCAAATGCCGTATCTACAGCTACCTTAGAGTTATTAAGTTATCTTCAATGGCTTCTCTTAAATTGTACTGATTTTTGTCCATTCATTTACTTTGAAATATAAAGAAAATTTCTGGGTGTAAACAAGGTCTTAAAGTGTTGAGGTATTCTGTCAGAAGGTCTAAAGCAAGACATGTCAGCATGTATCAAAACAAGTATGAAATCTGATTTTTACATGGAGTCTTCTTTCCTATGCCACAACAGGTAAAGATAAAATAGAAGTGTCTGAAGAGGACCTTAAGAAGCTCCCTTTTATTAAATGGTGCACTTTGGAAGCCATACGGCTGAGGTCTCCAGGTGCAATCACCAAGAAAGTAGTAAACCCCATAAGAATTCAGGTGAGTTTCTTTTTTTTTTTTCTTTTTTTTTCCCAAAAGGATGCTGTATAATCTGTCTGGGAAGTGGTCTCCCAATAGATCTAGATAAAATTAAAGTAGTAGAGATATTCCACAATCTCACATGTAACTTCTGTTTAGTTTAACAGATTTCTTCATCGTCATTATTTTAAGAGTGGTTTTGCTTTTTTTGCTCATAGTCTTACTTTCAGTTTTGAATTGAATTCAAATTAAATTGAATTGAGCTGGAGATACTGTGCTGATGGTATATGAAATAGTAATCAGACACAACAAATACAGTAAAAGGCACCACAATTTAGTAACTGATAAAATTCCTTCTTTTCTGTTTGTTCTCTTCAATGCCATTTAGAGGGGGAGTGCCAGCATTCAGGAGTCTAACAAATAAATGTTTGGAAGAAAAACAGTCTCTCTTGAGCAATCAGCACTCATGCCCACTTAAGAAAATACTAAGGTCCCATAAAGGTCTATTATCATATAAGTCTTTCTGTTAATTTCTTTGTGTTTTGAAGGAAGTGCTTAACAAAAGATTTAGAAAAAAATACCAAGAAATAAAAAAAAAAATCAAGAAGTGAGAAAGACAGAAATAATGTTCCCATTATTTCTATAACTGAAAAACCAAATGAGAACAAAGAAGGTCTTTCTACATTCTCCACTGTTTAGGCCTTTCTTAGAGAAAAAAGGGCAACAGCAAGAAGCAGCTTCAAACATGTAATACGCCCATCGTGGCTTTACCACCCTCACTTGTCCTCTGTCAGGACCTTCTGCGGATGGAAGAGAAGTAAGGAGGGACTGTTTTGTGAGTGGAACCCATGATTTTCTATTTTCTTAGAGTTTTTTCTCCTTTTCAGAATTTCATCGTCCCTGCAGGTGACATGCTGATGTTGTCGCCATATTGGTTCCACAGGAATCCAAAATATTTTCCTGACCCAGAAATGTTCAAACCTGTAAGTTGTCACTCTTAGCATAGGTATTTTGCTGTCTTTTCTCCTCTTCACTTATTTCACAGCAAAAGCCCACAGATAAATTGGCTTAAAGTTGGGTGTTCCCCATCGTCTGGAGGATGGCCTTGTATTCAGAGATGTGCACAAAATGAAGGAGCCTGTAGGAATAAGCAAGACTTTAAAGTTCAGTTCTATATTCCAAAAAGTATGGTACTACTTTATACCACTTTGGTCTTCACCCAAAGCCCACAATGGGGAGACCTCATTGATTTCACCGTTGAACCCAACTCCAAGTACTCTCCTCTCCCTGGCATCTGTCTGTATAGCTCATCTCCACATATTTACTCAGGCTCATTGGTCTTTCCAGTCAGATGATTTCTGGTAGGTATTCGCTCTGCTAATTCAGTAGCTCATCTAGAGTTTCTTGATTATTTTTCCGCTCCAGGTGGCCGCGTGGGCAGGCTTGTAACTGCTCTTTTTAGCACCATCCGCTATAGAACGGTTTGTCTTTTTTATAGAAATACATCAAGGAGAAATTTAAAACAAAACTTCCCTTCTAGCAAACTCTTTACCCATTTGAAAGCCCTCATAACAATTCCTGCCTGTTTGAAACTCTGAGCAGAAACCTTGATGCAGCAGCTTGTTTCTTTAGTAACTTTATTCTTAAAAAGCAAGCTACCTTGCTTTTTAGAAACTCATGCTTTTTCCATGATGAATAGGTGAATACCCCTTGGACACTGCCATTCCAAATGGTACCGCCTTGCTTCATCATCGCTGAGATTTTTTTTCTTTGCTTTTATTGGATTTTGATGCTAACGGGTTTCCTCTTCAGTAAGCTCTAAACAGTAAGCTCTAACCACAAGCTGAAAAAAATCCAAAATAAACAAGCACAAGATTACATCTTCTCTAAGACAGCTTCATCAGATGGGTTAACCACTATAAACTTGACAGGGTGTTACTTGAAGGCCTTGGTAGAGTTGCACTGAGTTTCTGGACACTGGCATTGTTTGTCACCCAGCATTCAAAAGATTTACTTCTGTCAGTGTCACCCACCCAAATTTTAGCAAATACTGCTTTGCTCCTCGTGTTGTTCCTTTTCTCTTAAAGCAACTCAGGATGAAGCAAGGAGCCCTCTGTGTACAGAAAGGCTGTTTGTGTTGAGAAGAGTTCATTTTCTCACATGCTGGCTTGCACCTGAGAATGGGGCTGTGCAATCCTTGCCTTTCTCTTGTGTGACAGCTCATACACCTTGCATTTATCCGTGGACAGCATCTTAGAAATGTTTTGTGCACAAGACCTGCATGAGCCATTTGCGTGCTGTGATATGATTTTGTGGCTGATGGAAGGTACGTGTTGAACATTTGCTTTGAATGTGCATATATTTAAAAGGAGAAGTTCGCATTTTTATAGGCATTTCAATAGCTCAAGATGCAGGATTTAGAAAAATGGGGAGGTACAGAAAGAATGGGGCCCTCGTTTCTTCACCTGAGTTGGTGCTGACTTTTGAATCCAGACTCCAACACTAACAGGTTGAATGCAAAAAATGACACTAATGCAACTTTGTATTGGGGATTAGCTGTCCGAGGTCATTTTTAGCCTTGAGAAATAAAGTTAAGCTTTATTTATATAAGGCTGATTTGGAAAAAATAAGTTTCTTCCCACAGGATCGTTGGAAAGAGGCAAATTTAGAGAAGAATGCTTTCTTGGACAGCTTTGTGGCATTTGGAGGAGGGAAGCATCAGTGTCCAGGAAGGTCAGTGAAACAGCTGGGGTTTATTTATTCCCAAACCCTGCAGAGAACAACTCTCTTGAACTGGGCTCCTCTTACACTTGGAGATAAGTGTTTTCATTGCTTTGCTCTCTGTCAGTCCCCTAATGTTAAGAATTATCTAGACCTTGTTTAAAGTAATAGAAAGTGGTTTCATTCCTAGAAAAGACAGGTTAAGTCATGATGTAAAAGCAGAATCTGAGATTAGTGTATCAAAGGATATCCCCCAGGGAGAAAAGTCAGCCTAGCTCTGCTGCTGCTGAGGCACCTTTTCATCAAGGGGAAGTTGTTCCACTTAGAAACATGCCAGTTTACAGACATGGGCATTTAGGTTGCCATAAACCAGTTCTAAACTAACCTAAAGAACATTTCTCTTTTCTGAGACTCTCTTTCCATCCTCTATGCCATTGACATCTTTGCTAATCTTCAGATGTCTTAACTGGCTCCTCTCTGTTTAAATCGTGTCTTTGCATTACGGCCCACGCAATTGTACGATGGCTTAAATTGCAGATCCTGTCTCTCTTCACTCCTCCGGCAATGCCAGCCTCAGTGCTTCCTGCATTCCTTCTGCTGTTTTCTCTGCTGTCCCTCTTCCTGGAACAAGTCCCAGGGAACCAGCTGCTCCTCGTTTCTGTGTTCAAACATCTCTGTGCTCAATTCTCAGCCTTCAAAACCTGGTCCCCTCTAAGAAGCAAGAAACCAAGAATCTTTAAAACTAGTCAGTTTAACGCAAGAGTCCCACGTGGAGCAAGGAATCTAGAGGGCGCTGCAGAGGATTTGGATTCTTGAATCTGCACCCTATAGCAGGCTGGACGGGACTGTCAGATAAACTTTGTGAAGGCACTAAAGACATAAACAAAATTAATAAAACTATATTCACCATTTTGGCTTGCCAGAGGAAAGTGCTCACTCACTGCTGTACCTCCGTGACTTGCACCGTATTCCTGAGCTAAATATGAGCACAGCCTCATTCCCAGCAAGAGTGGCAGCAGAATTCACAAGAGGCATCTGCAGGTACAGGACAAGCTGCAAAACAATCTTTCTGAAAGCTGCTTGTTTATATATGCTGACCTATTTCCTTGTTCAGGCTGTTCTCTGGGCTCTGATAATATCTTTAAAATAAGTTTGTGGTTAGAAAGAAAATGATAACATTTCTACACAGACAACGCATGGACAATCTTTTTCTTGCTGAGAGACAAAAAGTCCTTTCAAACCCTTTGGCAGTCCACATGGTAACACACACCTTCATGCTTTTCAGCAATAATTCTAAAAGAATAATGTGGTGATCTTGGAAGAAAGGAAATGAAATCAAGGGATGTATCTAGATCCCAGGCTAAAGATTTCCTTGGTATGACTGAATGAAACAATGACATTTCAAGTTTAAGATAGATACATTTTTATTTCACTCACTACTGGCATTTATAAATTAAATGTATGGGACGTCATTTCTCCATCGCAAAAGTTCATAACGAAATTTAAAGCTAATTTAATCAAACCGAAAGCTAGAAAATAACTTACTTGTCAAATATTCTAGGAAACTGACATGGGAAGAGCTCCTACAAAGCAATTTCTGAGCCACCTTCTTTTTACCTAAAAGAAAAATTTGATGGCAGTGAAGCTACTTTTGTCTAACCAGGTGACTGTTGCCTGTGCAACCATGCTTAACTTGCATGGCTCCGACTGTCGTCTCCCATCTTACGCTGACATGGTAAACCATTCAGCACAACAGCCATGATTTCATTTTCAGACTCCATTTACTGCAGGACTTCAATCCACAGCTGGGCTCCGGGCTTCCAGCACAACACCAACACATAGCAGTGCATTGGGGGCAAGATTTCGGAAAGCACATCTTTGTCACACCCCCTTGTCACTAAGTAAAACGGGAAGGCATCAGTGACTCTGAGTTCTAGGGGAGGTTCTAGGTCTCAGTCATGAATACGAAAGATGGGTGGGAACTAAGGGACATTTAGCTGCAAGAAAGCTCATGGCTTCTGCTCAGTACAATGTGCTGTGGGAGAGAGGGATGCACTGGCACTCTGCAGTCCTGCCTTTCACTCCTGGGCTGTCCCTCTGGCCACCCTGGGATGTGCCTGTTGCTTATCATCCTCCTGTCTCAGCATCTCTGTTTGCAGAGCAGAATAACAACAGCAGCCTGTTGGGAAAAGCACTTTGAAAACTAATGGTGGGAAGCGCTGCAGTCAGTTACCGGTTATATCCACTGTCGCTTGGACAGACCGCAGATGAACCCCGCTGCAGGTACAGAGGTGTCAGAGCTGGTCAGCCCGCATCCAGCTGTGCTTGTGTTTGAAGGATAGCCCTCTGTAAATGCAGCGCTTCCACTTCCAGGGCAACCTAGACATGTTTTGGCGTTTGGTTGCATCATGGTACATCCGTGCCAAACCAGTGAGGCTGGCTCAGAGGCAGGACCTCAAGCACCAGGGGTTCAGGGCCACGCTGTGCAAACAGTGCAGTGACTTTAAGGAGCCCACCTGTGTACGGTGCCGCCAGCACGGAGTCTGGGCTAGCAAGACCTGC
Source organism: Steatornis caripensis (assembly GCA_013398225.1). Classification (NCBI taxonomy): domain Eukaryota; kingdom Metazoa; phylum Chordata; class Aves; order Caprimulgiformes; family Steatornithidae; genus Steatornis; species Steatornis caripensis. Next base: position 117,623 of record VZSC01000280.1, on the reverse strand, counting down.
CTGACCTGAGCTAATTTCCATTGAAATATCTCTGCACTGCATTCCCCCAAGCGCAATGTCACCAAAAGCTCCCCATCTCAAGGTAATTCCAATGTGAAATCACAGAGATAATTTGGGTCTGAAGCTACGCCAAAACAAACATGCATCCTCCCACTCAGGAGCACAGGGCAGCTCAGTGCGCAGATCTGGATGGCTCTGCAGGAGTTAGCCTGGGTCTCGTGGGGCTTATTAGCTTCCTCTTCACACCTGCCAGGCCAAATCCAGGCTGACGCCATGTGCAGTCATGTGGCCTTCTCCCCAGTGAATTCCCCAATAGCTGTTTTATCCAAGTTTTCCAGCATCTCTCAGATACTGGAAAATAAACTGTATAGAAGAGCAAGGTAGTATTACTATTTTAACTAGGTATTTAAAACTTGTGTCTAAATTCTGCAAGTGAGTAATCCCATGACCTGGCATAGATGCATGCTAGTGCCCAAATGCAGAAAGCTCTTGTACATATCGGCATTAAAAAATACCAGCCTAGAGGAGTTCACCTGCAGTTACCTGAAATCTACTCCAGGCTGATTAAGAAAGACCTTTCTGAGAGTGTTACAGAAAAAAAAAATCATGCCCTTGGGTCTCATACTGCATTCTAATGCTGACGCATTAAATAATAACTCCCGCTGTCACAGCTACTCTGATGTCATTGGACTCCCAGCTGTATATATAACTTTATATAGCACAATTAGTCATATAGCCTTTTCTATATTTGACTGTCTTCTCGCTCCTATGAAGTTATTTCAAGTCAGCACGCATTAGAAGAACATAAATGTTTACACAGTGGAAAAAACCATAATGATAAGGGCCTGTTTTAAAATAGGGTGTCAGAGGGATACTGTCGGTCTAACGTTTCACCGGAAAGAAGGGGCAGCCGCTACATTCGTGTTCTTCGCCGAGTAATGAAGCTGAACAAAGCCACCGCATATTTTCCTACTGAAGATAAACTTTCAGGCAGCCCTAAAGCATGGAATGTAAAATGTGTCAAAGACACCCTGTTTCTTATCTGATGATAACCCACGTGTGATGGTCAGGCTGGACGGCCAACGTTTCTCTCCCTTTTCTTGCAGGTGGTTTGCTATCATGGAAATCCAGTTGTTCGTTGTGCTATTCCTATACAAATATGAATTTGTGCTTTTGGATGCAGTACCAAAGGAGGTAAAAGATCCATGCATTTATATAGCATTCCATGTCTTTCTATCCTTCATTCATCACGCTCAGTCGAACAACTACACTCAACTGTGGTTATGTACAACGAAGCAAAATTTTGAGAGTAGTGTTAATAAAACATGTAACGAATATCTTGATCTTCGTTTTAACTCAGAAAACCCAGAGTAACTCCAGCGATGTCAGTGGGCCTGCACTGTCTATACAAGAAAGTGCTGACAAGAGTATTTTGTTTCATCATTGCCTTAACATTACAAGAGATTTTGTAATTGCTTTCTGCCACTCAAAAAACCAATAAATATGGAACTGGGTTATTAATACTTTAAAGAGACGAAAGCAGATGCAGCACTCGCAGTGTTCTTCCACTGCATGCTCAGTGGCGAAAGAGAAATTATTAGGGTAAGACTATAAGAGCAACTGTGACACAGAAAGGTTTTACCACTAAGGGAGAGTGGCGCGGTCTCCACTCTCAGCAGTAATTTCCCTCCCCATTTGCACTGTATCCTTTCCACTTGCCAGAAATCCTTGTTCCTCACAAACACGGACTGCTGCAAAGTCACCGTGTCTGCCCGTCACAACCTAAACATGACAAACACGCCCTATAGCTACACCACCAAGGAGATGAGGGAGAAGTTTAGAGTGGCATGGGCTTTGTAGGATTGCCCTTTAGGCTGAAAGTTGGAAGCTGGGAGAACTTCATTCCTCTGTTCTCCTTGAAGAACGTGAGATGTTGATCTCAAGTAGTGGTAGAAAGTCCACCCATAAAAATATGGAGGAAGGTTGCCTCTTCCTAACTGATGGTGTATTGCCACGCCAGCTCTCACTGCAGCTGATTGCAACTTGGGTCTGTGCCCACAGGCAATTATGCTGTCAAAGATATTCAAAACCACTAGAGTTTCTGTCAAAGTTTCTCTTGAGATCTCATGTGTCATCCTCTGTCAGGGTGAGTGGAAGAAAAAGTAATCATGAAGGCCCTACTCAATGGCTTCAGCAAAGCCAAGAAACTCTCTCAGTATTTGGTCTTGGTTCTCTAAGACAAAAGCTCCAATAATATGTTTACATCTTAATATTAAAGCACAATGATAATTCCATTAACTGAACTAACTTAAGTGTTTCTACTGATTTTCTGCTTTTTGCAGAGCCCTTTACATTTGGTGGGGACACAGCAACCCATGGCACCATTCCGGGTCCAGTATAAATGCCGGGAATGAAAGCTGCCCAGCACTAACTTGCCTTCCTTTGCCAGCCCCCCCTGGATGGATGGACCATTGAGCTGCTTCCCTGTTCTACATCTTCAGACAGGTTCTCTGCCTTAACAGTTCTTAATTTCAAGTTTAAATGCTGCATGTGCTCTGCATTGTGGTATGCCACAACAGTATAGTTGTATCTGTGCTCCTCACCTGATTGCCTACCTCCTAGTAGTTAAAAATCAAGCTGTCCTGCTGCATTCATTGTTTGTGGGCAAATTATTCACAGACTTTGCAAATCGGATATACTAAACTCACCAACCACACATTCAAGACAAGAAGCTGCTATGTTTGGAAATCCTGCATGGAAGTTGCACTAGAACCAGAGGAAAAGCAGGTCCCTTGGGCCAGGTCACTGCCTCCTGCAGGTCTCATGGAACCAAGGCACCAGTGGTGCCTTGTGGTAACTCCACACAGCTCCCTGGTGCTGGTGTGCACAAAACACAGGACAGTGCTGAGCAGAGACCTCCGACTCAGGTCTGCAGCCACAATAAACTAGCATCACTTATGTATCACTGCCTGTGTAGGTAGGTGAAGATCTGGCCTGCTCTGCCTACAATCAGTGACAACTTTTTGCAAATAAAATGCCTGTGTAATGGAAAAATTGCAAGCATGGGAAACACGGAGGTCTTGTTCCGCTGGAGCACCTAAAATTTCTACTGAGCTTTATTTGCTCCACAGATTCAGAATCGGTCCTTGCATGAATATGCATAAAAGTTTGATCATGATGTTTGGCTTCTAATGAAAAATGATTGCAAGAAAAGCTATTGCTATTCATTAGACTGGTTGTCTAGTATCTAGAACAATTTTGCTTTCCCTTTAACATCACTCACTTATAGAACAAATTGTACAAATCTAAAAATATTTAATCCTATAAAGAATACCTAGTAAAAGTTCAAAGAAGCTGTCAAATAAGTTCAGATACCAACAATTTAACTGCTTTCAGATTTCATATACAATAATAGCTGCCATGTATTTTTAGTCTTTTACTTAAAGATTATTCATTATTTTAGAAGTATTTGCAAAAAACCACAAATGGACTTTCAACAACAGTTAAAACTATGGGAATAACATCCATAGGAAAACACTACATTGTATAATTCATTAAATGTTTGGCTTACCTCAGTTACGGATACAACAACTTAACAAACTTTAATGATTTATATGGATGGAAAATTATTCATCCAACTTCTGATTTAGCTCATAATGGTTAACTCTGCAGCAGTTGCACTTGTAACTGCTGTTTCAGAATCTCTTCCATAACTGAAAACTATTCCCTTGGTTTTCATGTGTGGTCATTACCCAAAAGAGCATGTTTTAATTTTAAAATTTGGAGATGTCCACAAAGTCTGTCAGGTATCTTGTAGTTTTGCAAAGATATATTTTTTCCCAATGTGCATTTCTTTTTATTTTTCTGTTTAATTAATTTTGGGGTTTGGGGGGTTTTTTTGTGTGTGTGTGCGTGGTTTTGGTTTGGTTGGTTATTTTTCCAAAGAGGCGTAACTCAAAAAAAGAAAAATACTGTAACAGCAACCTTGACTTTAAACTAAAGAAGACCCTAAAGGAAAGTATAACCTGAAGGTCAACATCAGTTATGTTAGAATGAATAAAAGTCATCTGAAGCCAACTAAAACTGTGAATTTTTAATAACACACCACTGCACATGGCTTCTGATCTGTCCTAAACACCAGCACAGTTCTGGTGTAGTTTCTGCATATTGCTGAGTTTTTCAGACTTTGTCTGATCTTGTGTCTGGTGAGAACTGCATTCTGCCTCCTTCCACAGCCTGCAAGAACAGCCTGGGGACTCTGTCGGGGTGTGTGGTAAAAACCACATTCCTCCCCAGAAATAGAGGAGCAGAGGAGGGGACTCTGAGCAATGCCCTGCCCGACACCTCCCAGGGCTGGCCCTGTCCGGGGGTGACACCCATCAGCGACAAGGGGAGCAGCTGCATCTTTTGGGCTGAGGTGGGGACACTGCCTGTGGGTATGGGACACATTGTGGGATGCAGGGGAGGAGCAGCTTGCGGTTGCACTAGACTTCTTGCGGGATGTTTAGGGAAGGAAGCAAAGGTGGGGAGAGGGAGGGATCAAAACGTGTTGGGGAGGAACAAGTGTAGAAAAAAAGACGGATAAGGGGATAAAAGTGGTTAGTTGCATGTAAACAGGCTGCTGATTGGTATGCTTGTCTGGCTGAGCCCTGTGCCTGATCAGTGCAGGCTGTCCTGTCTTCTTAGTCTCCGTTTGCAAACCTTTTCCTGTGTGATGATCTCACTAGTGCGTGCACATGTGGGTATGGGGGTGTGAGTGAGTGGGACAACAGGTCAGAGGGCTGGTGGGTCCGTGGTGCGAGCAGCTGGAGGGACTGTGGGTGTGCATACTGTGTGGGTACATTTGTCAGCGTGTGATCGCTAGTGAAAACCCAGCCAGGCTCACTGGTGAGTAGGTGAAGTGTGTGTCTCATGGGGTGAGGCTGCCAGAGGGACCAGGGGGTTCCGGCCAGCTGCCAGAGAGCTCATGGAGTCTGGGGGTTACACAGAACCACAGAATCACGGAACAGTAGGGGTCAGAAGGGACCTCTGGAAATCCCCCAGTCCAACCCCCCTGCTAAAGCAGGTGCCCCCAGAGCAGGGGGCACAAGAATGCATCCAGGCGGGTTTGAATCTCTCCAGAGAAGGAGATTCCACAGCCTCCCTGGTCGGCCTGTGCCAGGGCTCTGGCACCCTCACAGGAAAGAAGTTCTTCCTCATGTGCAGGTGGAACTGCCTGTGCTCCAGTTTGTGCCCATTGCCCCTTGGCCTCTTGCTGAGCATCATTTAAAAGAGTCTGGCTCAAAATTCAGACTTCAAATACGTGGGCCAGTGGGGCCATCAGTGCATATACACATTGTACATGTGTGTTTGTGCACGTGCCTGCTGGGAATCCATGCTCAGCCTTGCTGCAGGCTGGACCCAGGGGTGTGGAGCTGCAGCAGCCCTGCCTCTGTTAGGCTACCAGACTTAGCAACTCCCTAGCAGGCTAGAATCAGTCACGAAAATATTTGTCCTGAAAGACAGGACGTATTTTTATTAAAGTGTAGGCTTTTGGCAGGAAAGAAGTACCTGTTCTTGACAGCCAGAGAGATACCAAACAAGCAGGTGAAGAAAGGTGGGCTTGACTCTGCAATCTGCAAAAGGCTGTGTGACTGCCCTGCAGTGGCTGACAGTTCCGTGCATTTGCCATACTTTCCTAGGTAGGAAAAAACAAGGGAGGTGGATTAGTAAAGCAATGTGATAAACGTCAAGTGATAAAGCTAAATGGAGTCTTCTACCTGGAAATAATTCTGGGAGAGGGAAAGACAGCACTTTCCCACTGGGACAGGGTTAGAGTATTAGAAGGTCATCACGATACCCTATTTGGGACTGGATTAACAGTATCAAAATTATTCTTCTTTAAGTGTTTGTCCAGTATGCTTTTACATATGTCAGTGCTGAATTTCCATGGGGCCTTTGTCCTCTTACCTGACTCTCCCTGCTGTTAGAAAGCTTTTCTACATATCAGTAGGAGGAATCAGAATGAGTTTTTTATTCATACTACCACCACAAGGGCAGTATCTCCTCTGCACCAGCAGGAGATTTTTAACCCAAAAAGAAAAAAAAGTTAATGTATTTTGACCTATCTTTGTATTTCCACCTTCTGGATGAAGTATGGATGTTAAAGAGAATGCAGTGGGGCATCCCTCAAGAACCATCTTAGAAAACACAATTGTTCCTCCTCCAGACATGCCATAGGCCAGATCTATCTGAGCAAAACTCACAGTTTGGGCTGGCCAGGACTACATGTTGGTCTTCATTTATATTGGGATAAGGAAGCCTCATGTCTAAGATGATAGTGAAACAAATGGTAGGAGTCTTCTTAACAAGGGAGAGGAAATCTAGAATGAGAAATGAGCAATAAAACTATTTTAAATCAAATTTTCTTTAATAATTTTTGGACTTTATTAAAGAAGAGTTTCAGGAAAAAAACCCACAGAAACTATCACATTGCAGTCAAACCTTTTTTTGATACTTTCGAGGGAAGTATAAACATTTTCCCTAAAATCATAGATTTCCCGTGGAAATAAAATATTTGACAGAAAACTCATCAAAACATTTTGAGTTAAAATTGTTGACCTACTGGAAGTGAACCTTCTCCAGTCAGCACAGTGAAAAGATAACCCGTCCTATCAGCAGCCACCTCCCAGAATAATCACAACTTCTTTTATGTCTTCCCTCTAATGAGCCTCACTGAAGGCCCCTCTCATCTGTACTTAGCAGTCAAGTATTTCAAGTGGTCCCTTTCTTTATGCTAGGAATGGCATTCGATATCTTTTCTGTGCCGCTGATTGTCACGGAAACCAGAAGTTTAGGCTTAGCACGTATACCTCCTGAAAAGAGATATCTGGCGACTAAAAGATATGGCTGTAGTCATTGAGAGGTAAGCTAAAAATAATGACTTCCTTTCGAAAAGAAATTAATTCTAAGGCCTTAGCTCTGCGCTGTGCTTAAGCACGGTGCCAAGCAAAACTCGACTTAAGCATGTTTTGCTTTAAGCAAACACTTAAAATGGATTTGCAGAATAAGAATGGATTTCAATTTAAACACACGTTTAAGTGCTTTGCCGAACCAGGGTCCAAATGGCTCAGCTGCTGACCTGTTGTTTACAGTTAGTCTTGGCATCTCTGTTGCAATTTTAAAGATATACAGCATTAGTGGAAATACTGAGGTAGCTTTGCTCATTTTAGGTGAAACGTTAAGGGCTTTTAGAAAAATATTTTCTTTAAACAGCCACATTTATAGCATAAACCACGAGGCTTTAGTGGCAGCAAGCATCTTTCCCAGTTATTTGGTACATTCTAAATGTGTGGCTCATCACATGGCAAAAAAATATTTCCTCCCCACCGGTATGCGGTGGAAGGGGAATTAGACACACGAAAGGCATTCAAAAGATAGCAAGCATTTAATTGATACAACCAAGGAGAAGCTTTCATCATGTAGCCATTCTGAATGACATTGGACATGCGACTGATTGGCAGAGCATTATTTGTTTTTTTCACTTTGATCATAAATTTACTAGCAAAGGCTTAATGGAGTTATAAATATCTTGTTTCCATGAGAGTCCTGGGAAGATAATTATAGCGCTGAAGTCTTTACAAAGATAGAGCATTTATAAAATGATATTATCTGAGGACTCCTATGGATAACGCAGGGAATTCTGCCCTCTATTCCCAGCTCTCCTATTGACTCACTGTGCTCTTTGGGTGAATCACTTCATCCCTCAGTGACTCAGTTTCCTCATCTATACATTGGGGTAACAATGATAATTACCCACTGCTGCAAAGTCTGTAGGGATTAAAAGTTGTAAGTATTGCTCATACACATCAGAGCACTCAAGCCTACTTTTGCTAGTAATGGATGTCTGTAAGCCTTTGGATAAGCTATGTACTTTCCTGAATTGGAACTGTCATATTTGTGTTAGCGGTAAATTACATTACTTGTAGAGTTACGGTAAAAATTTCAGAAGAAATATTTTAAATCTCTTAGTTCATGCTTTTTAAGATGCTGATGAAACGGCTGTTCCCCAGACTCTTCAGAAATACTTTGTTTTTAATGCAACGCTTGAAATCTAAAGACTATGGACAAGTTTCTTGTTGAGTAAAAATACATCCTTTCATAAAACCAACAACTACAGAGAAGCATTACCTAGAAGATTGTCTAGCAGCTACCTGTGAGATAGGAACTACATGTATACTCTTTCCTAAGTTGTACGGGGCTTTTTCACTTGTGTACTGCTTTTACTGCATTAGAAATCTGATACATCATATTTCCCAAGTACCAAGCAGAGACAAGTGAGGAAGGAGCCATGGCAAATGAGCAAACAACAGGGCCCCAGCTCCAGTGGGAAGCTATGCCTGAAAGGGATAACATAGATTTTGGGTATGAAAATGAGAACTTCTGTGCCAGAGAGGAGATACTACATCTCCCATTGACAGCACTGTAACCGCCCTGGCTGCAATTCCAGAAGGCTGCTGATAAATTTGAGAGAGATCAGAGCTGAATCAGAAAGTTGATGAAAAAGTTCCTAAGCCTGCCAAGCCTTGGAGTCAATCCGGTTAGCTCATGAAAGGGAATGCTCAGAAGTGACTTGAGCACAGGCTGAGGATACCGACGTTCAATAACAGATGGGCCTTCGGAGCTTGCCGTACCTTTCTGCAGTGGACCAAAGTGAAGACGAGCAGATTCCCACCCAAAATGAAGTAAAAATGCAGATCAGGAAATTGAATTGTTTTACTGTCTCCATTTAGTCAGCTGTTCTATCACCCAGTGACCCCTCCCAACCCAAGAAGGAGAATTGAGAAAAAGAAAGGAGATCCACGGGTTGAAATAGAAACAGATTTAATAAAATAATAATAACAAACTAATATTGATAACAGTACTAATATAAAACACCCAGAGTTATACTCGGCCCATACAGTGGTCGCGAGCTCCCGGCAAGCTCCCAGCAGTGAGTGCCAGATACCAGACCCCACGAGCACCACAGCTCCAACGAAAGCGTGACAGTCACAGCAAAGCGGAGAGCAGGCCTTGGGAGCAGAAGGACAGGCAAGACCCTCCAGGGATGGTGACCACTGAAGAAGGAGGGCTGTCCCCAGCAAACTTTCCAGTTTATAGTGACCATGATGGTTATGGCATGGAACACTGCTGTTGGCCAGCCTGGGTCAGCTGCCTTGGCTTTTGCTCCTCCCAGCTTTAGCACCTGCCTAACTCGAAACTGCTAAAGGCCTTGATCACTATGGAAACCCGCAGACCATGGCCAGCCACGAACTACAACAAAGTGTCATATCAACTTTGTTCCCACCAAATCAGACATTTACCAAGGACTGAAATTATATTTCTATATTAGTAGTCCTGAAAGCAAAATTGCACATTTTTCTGAAACAGAAGCTTTTGATCTCGTGTGTGTGCTCCTGGGGCAGAGAGAGGAGGAAAAAGCAACCTGATTACTTCTCAGGAATCTGCAAAACATAAATCGGAAAAGTCCGAAGACCTAAATTCTCTATACAGGCATTCCACTTACAGAAAACAACATTTAGGTAGTCTACAAAGGCAGAAAACATCTTTTCTTAGGGTATAATACCCTACACAAGGCAGACAACAGAATAGGTAATCACAGCTGGCCAGAGAAGCCTAAAGCTAAGGATGATCATGTTCTTTACAAAGTGTAATTAGGGAATGGCAAGATTTGGCATTCACTTTTCCCTGGGTCCTTGCTCAGAGACAATTACCAGTGATTTCTGAACATCTGACCCAAATAAGAGGCAAGTGAGGCTCTATGGATGTAGTTGTTCAGCACTGCGTTTCCAGACTCCTCTAGCTGTTGGGTCTGGCACTGGTGAAGTGTGCTCCAAGATGAAGATAGGGCTCTGCCACTCCTCATGTCAAAGGTCTCAATCGTAGCTGGACTTGACTCTTTCAAAATAAACACAGAAGTTTCAGTGGGTTCATAGAGTTGGTCTTTGTTACTGCTCACACAGATCCAGAGGCAATTTCAAGGCACTGGCCTTTTATCCAACCTTTATTCTGAAAACCATCATTGCTCAGAAGAGCATTAAGCGTGTCCTTCTGTTTGCTTGATACCAAAAGAAAATCAAGTGCTTTCTAGTATTGTGACATGGCTGCCCAAGTGTGATTCCCAGTTTAAAATGAATAGATGAGCAATGCAGGATATTTAAAGGAGTTCTACTCTTTAAGTAATTCATTACAGCTCAAGATACTGCCTTTGACGCTCTTCTTCTGTGCAAATCTTGGTATTATCATTTACTATTTTAAGCTTGTTTATAGAACTAGAATAATACACAGATAAAAAAGGATGATTACAAGGGTGTTTCCAGGCATTAAACCTGAGGTTTTAAGTTCCTTTTTTTCTGAAAAAATAAACCAAAGAATGTTTTACTGTCTGAAAACCTGGGAATCGGTCTTTGCTCACATGAACTGAAATCAAGCACCACTTTGTTAAAAGCCAGTCTTGGCACAGTGATCTGATTGTGCCTTAAAATAATAACAAGACCCGAATCAGCAGGAGATGGTTATATTCTGTCCTTTTGGTATTAATCAACATATTCAACCTTGCTAAATTTTTCTTACAGACTCTGGCCTTGCCGTCTGGTTCAGAGGTTTTGTGGACATGCACGGTTTGCACATGTAGGCATACGGGCCTGTAGGAACAAACTGGGTAATAAGTTCTCCACGTACCCACAAGCCAGGACAAATCCAAGTGACAGAACATAGCAAAAGTTGCAATCCCTAAAGCATCTGCCCTGAGCTACCACACCTGCCAGCACTGATCTGCACATGACAAGATACATTTATCCCTCCACACAGAGACATGCCAGCATTGGCATCTTTGTACAGAGGTTGAAGGTGGAAGCTGGGCAAAGTGTAGGAGCTAAGGCTGTCCCACCTTCTGGACTCCGAGCATCTCACAACCTCGGAGCATGCTGTGCCACTGGATGTCTTGATGGGATGGTTGTCTGAAAGGGACAATTCTAGCATAGGCTCTTTCTGCAAACAGATTTACATAATGAATTCACAGCACAGCAGGCTTCTTGCAGCATTGGAGCAGCCCAAGGGCAGAATCCAGAGGCCCTGTTTCTTCTCTCCTTACCCTTTTAGCTTCCCTTTACTGTTCCCATCCTCCCTGGGAACTTCACTAGTGCGCTTTTGCCCCGCTTCCTAGCTCACCTGTAAACCCAGCTTACTCTTTCCTCCAGGATTTTCAGATATCCAGGCTGTCAGATATCTGAAAAGCTTAAAGTTGGAGTGCAACACTGCAAGGGTATGGCTGGCAGATCAGTGCCTTGGTAAGACATAATGCCTGGATGGACTGGCTATCTCTTTTGGAGCTCTGTCACGCTGCTGGGAAAGCAGGAATAAAGGGTAGAAATTTCCCTCTGGCTGATGTGGAAGGAGGACACTTCAGATTTTGCTCTGCTGCAGTGACTCAGTGTTGTGGAAGCTATGACTGCCCTAGAATATCCGTGTCACGAAGACCGTTTCCATTTTGCCATCTCCAGTGTTCACCTTGCACAAGGGCTGGCAGCACATAGGCACTGGCACCATCTAGGGGCCAGCTGTCAACCATTGATGTATTTCTAGAAGATCAGTGCCATTATATATAAAAATAATAATATATATAAGCCTACACTAACATAATGTGTCTAAACAAAACATGTCTCAGTAGAAGTACTGAAAAAGGCTGTGTTTCTAAGTTTTTACTTATAGGCATGATTCAGGCACATAAATATAGTCTCAGTTGTTACTTACCTGCTTGAGCTGCTTATTTTCTATTAACTGAATGTGTACATGGTGTCATGTGCTGACTAATAACTCGTCATTTACACTCTTCTGCTTCCAATGATATTCAAATTATGCCTTCAACAGTTGCTTAAAAGTGTCAGAATAATGAATGAAGATTTCAGAAAGAAAAGAAAAACATAAAAAGCTTTAAGACTATGGATCACACTTTAAGAGAATGAAACATAAATAATTTTTTATGATCTCTCAATATAAACAAAACTCCTTGATCTGACATTTTGGAAAGACTTTCTGTGTCTATCTCTCTAATTATGGATAAAGATTAATAAAAGGCAAAGAAACCTAGCACAATGGACTTCTGCATTAAACCTGTCTAGCACTCCTTCAGAACTAGGGCTCCTAAATGCTGCTTCCCAAAAATTAATAAACAATAATTACCATACTATTCGCTTTATAGGAGTAAATTGTGTCTTGCAGTTGATTACACTCTGTGGCCTTCCAATTAGCACATATAAGAAGAGTATTTGTCATACCTTTGTTTTCTTAATTGTTTATATTCTGAAGCAGATTAAATAATATATACAAAAGCTCAGTCTGTATTTGATACCTAAATAATCATCTTGATTTTTCAGAGCACCTACAAGTCTCAGAGTTGCACAGTGCTTCTGAAAATTGGGCCATTTATTTAGGTGTCTATATTTAGGTACGTGAGTTTGAAGCGTTTGGCTTGAGGTCACATAGCTATGGCTCATTGCATTTTTTTTGTTTCCATTTGGGTCACAATGGGCAAGTCACTTCTAATAATTCTCATCACAAATCTAAGAAATAGCAGGAGAGGTGGTAAGAATTACTTACTAAATACCATCATGATGCTTAGCACTTCCTCAGATATATGAGGTTTCCTTCCCAGAGAATTTCAGTCTAAAAAAAGATAGAATTCAGTGCATCAGAAAGGTAAGACAGTATTTTTAGAGACTGAACTGACGTTCTGGTTAAACTGTGCTCATTTCCTGGATTTTATTTGTCTGGCATCTTTGTCATTCCTTCTATAAGCTTATGATCATTTTGTATAGCCAGATGTTTTAGCTTCCCGTATTTTGATTGGGTAAATCCTAGAAACCAAGTTCTTCTACTTGTTAACAGATGGAAGCAAAGCACAGTTTATTCTTGAGGAATCTGAGCTGACATTATCAGTCATGCTGTTGAATTGTGACTATACCTCCAAGACTGCTTTTGAATTTGCATGGTAGCTTGCACAGGCCTTGACCTTAGTGAACCAGTTATGAAACAGTCTAAGACTCTGCAGAGAGATCACTGAGAAAAGGACATCAAAAAGAAAAGACAACCTTTTAAAGAAACAAGTAAATGGGTTTCCTTAACATCCTGCCTCTACAGTTTGTCATCCCTCTACTTCACAACGCGAGATGCTTGTAGCTTTGGTAGCTGGTATACACACAATCTGCGATTCACAAGTGCTGCTTTCATTTTGCAGAGAGATGGTAGCTGAGAAGAAACAGGCAGACTGTCGGTGAAAACAATAACCTTCAATACCTCACGTATTTCAACAAAAATGAAAACCTCCTCATTTTTCAGCATTCTCTTCCAAACTGGAGAACATAAATCTGGCTCTAATATTTCAGATTTGATAGCTGTACTTGTACTTTAAGGATGGTATTTGTAACAGAACAAAAGACTTTTTTTTTTCCCTTAAAATGGAGATTGTTTTAGAAGTCAATGAAACCCATTTTTCGCCTTGATCTGTCATGCATCTAGGCTAAAAAAAAATCTCTTTGTCAAAAATATTCCTTAACCAGAAATTGGGACATGGCATTTTTGTTGTCTTCAAAACTGAGGGTTAGCTGTAAGATAATAAAGCTCTATTTTGTGGGACTTTATGTCAGATATGGAATTTTTGCAATGTCAAATGAAAAAGACTTCTTTTCAGGCAACTCTCACTCTCAGAAGCCGATGGAAAATGTGGACTCTTTGTTCTTGTTCTCACTGCCTTAAAAGACAGGTCTCCTGTCTGACCCTGAAGATGCTCAGAAACTACCTGGATAGACCAGGAAGAGGGTTTAGGGAGCAACAGAGCCAAATGCATGGGCTGCCCTCCTGCAAGGCTGGGAGCTCAGGGGTTTCCAGATCAGTGCTACAGGTTCTCCCCACTTGCCTGACCCCACATGACACACTTGGAGAGAACTGGCATCCCTGTGTGCAGCTGAAGCATGTGCTTCTCTGCATCTCCAAATCCCCAAAGAAGGAAACGGCCCTGCTCCATGGAGTATCACGTGCAAGGGCATTACAGGCACTGAAACTTTACAGCATGTGAAGGAAACTCTCCTTTTCTGCAACAAATTTTCATTGGTGCAATTATTAATCTTGCACCCAGAACTGTAGAAAATGCTCTGTAGATAAATGAAAAAAAAAAAAAGAGCACACTGTTATTCAAACATCTGCAATACATTGTATCTGAGCTGCTCTGCCATTGCTATACACATACAGGATGGAACTGAAGAGGTGTCGAGGCAATGTTGTCTCACTGTACTGAGTGACTGGGTGATAAAACAGCGGATGAAATTCAGCAGTGATAATGTACACGGAAAAAAATAACCATAACTATACATACTGAGACACTGGTTCAAGCTACCGCTTTTGCTGCAGGTGGTCTGGAGGCTGAAGTGCAAAGCTCTCTGAAAATGTTAGTATGGGGCTAGGAAGCAGTCAAAAAGGCAAACTGAATGTTAAGAATTAGTAGCTCCCCACTTAGATGATGAGGGGACCCTGAAAGTCATAGGACTCTATTGCTCATATGCTCAGAGTTCTTCTGATTCAGTTGGCCATACAGCTCTTGCCTATTCCAGATCCAGAAAAATTCAACAGTCATTTTAGTAGAATCAAAGTTTTAAAGAAAGTAGTGTCTTCCAATAAAACTAGAAAGGATAGAGAGGATTATGATAAAGTTTCACACTGGAAATCGAGAAAACCACGTCAGCTTCAAAGAGGGATAGCTGAAGGGAAATCCAACTAAAATCTGGAAAATAATGGTGGTGAGAAGATCAAAAAAGACATTTCATTTACTGCCTCTACAACAAAAGAACACTTGAAGAAGACTTGAAATTGTTTTTACACAGTGGAGAATTATCACGATGTGGCACATTGTGGAAAGCAAAACAATAAATTGGCTTAAAAAGAGTTAAGACACACTCCCTAGAGAACAGGACCACTGGTAGCTACTAAGCATAGTAACTTGGATACAACCCCAAGTTCCAGAAGTCCCTACCTCACTAGTTGCTGGAAAATTATAAGGTAAATAGGAGAAGAATACATTGTGTATTTTTTACACTGTTCTACTAAGCATCCAGTCTTGGCTGCTGGAGACAAGATACAGAGCTAGATGGATCCAACTGTGTTTTTATATTCTAAAAAAGTAACAGAAACAATAAAGGCTATGCTAATGCTGATAGAGTCAACATTAATTTCACTTGCTTTATCCACTCTAATCTCCAGTCTCAGCCATTTGCAAGAAATCATAATCCACATCTGGCCAAAGAATTTGGTATAATCCCAGTGAGCAGAGATGTAAAAGAAGAAGCTTCACTTGAGAATCTAGAACGAGTCAGTGTTTGTATTTTGATGATTTGAAATCAGCATAACATAGGGGGCTAAAGTCTTTTGGCTACAGTCCTTTAGTTGTGCAGAAATTCACCATGGTTGCTTCAGTACATTTGAGAGGCCACTTTTGCTTACAGATTAAATCTGTAGACAAGAAGCAGGTGCAGACTGAAGATAATGAGCAGCTCAGGGTTTGGATGAGATGGGCTAAGCCTGTGCTTCCAGCTATCAGTAACAAAACTCCCACTCAGTTCTGTGGGAGCAAGACTACAGCGCTGCTTGCAAATCTTGCAACTAGCAGCTGTTTTATCACCTCCTTTGGTATCCCTTCCAGAATTTCAGCTTCCTCCAGATTCTGGCACTCTACAACTTCTTGTGTTGTGGGAAGATGCCCACAGCATTTAGGAAGCACAGGGTGCCTACTCAGGGTGCATGGCCTAAATAGCGCTGGACCTAAGTGGGTAGACGGTCCGAGGATGTTCTCTCCATTGCTCTTACTGTCGTATTTTTGCAACGCCACTTTTCCATGTCTAAATAATATATTATTTTGTGACCTTTCCTAACAGAAATATTTAATGCTTACAACAGGGGATATTAAAAACCCTGCAACTGCTGCCTTTCTCATTATTACCTAATTCAAAGGACTTCTTTACTGCAAACAGTGAAATTTGGGTTATTTCTCCCTTCATCTTAGCAATAATGTCTGGATGCATATAAAAGCCAAAGTACTGACTTAGGAATTCGTGATTTTTCCTAAACATGGATTATTTTGCTTTCGTAACTGTAGATTCCCATTTTACTACAAGGAAAGCATATGCTAGGGCAACTTCATCACAATGAAAATGTTCTTCCCAATGTGAAAATATGAAAAATAAAAAAACTGGAGACTGGCTACTGTGAAAAAGACACAGTTGAGAGGTATAGGGACAGGAAGACACAAAGAAATTCTGTAACAAAATGTGGGACAGAAAAAGCATGGTGGATGCTCTTCCTACTCAGAATATTAAAATAAGACATCATGCATGTAAAAGGAGACAAAGGAAGATCACAGAATGGTAGGGGTTGGAAGGGACCTCTGGAGATCCCCCCACTCCAACACCTCTGCTAAAGCAGGTGCCCCCAGAGCAGGGTGCACAGGAACGCATCCAGGCAGGGTTTGAATCTCTCCAGAGAAGGAGACTCCACAGCCTCTCTGTGCCAGGTCTCTGGCACCCTCCCAGTAAAGAAGTTCTTCCTCATGTTCAGGTGGAACTGCCTGTGTTTCAGTTTGTGCCTGGTGCCCCTTGTCCTGTCCCTGGGCACCACTGAAAAGAGCCTGGCCCCGTCCTCTGGACACCCGCCCTTTAGATAGTGATCAACATTGATGAGAACCCCTCTCAGTCTTTTCTTCTTCAGGCTGAACAGACCCAGGGCTCTCAGCCTTTCCTCATAAGAGAGATGCTCCACTCCCCTTATCAACTTCGTGGCCCTCCGCTGCACTCTCTCCAGTAGTTCCCTGTCTCTCTTGAACTGGGGAGCCCAGAACTGGACACAGTACTCCAGATGCGGCCTCACCAGGGGGTGAGGACTTTATGTCAGATATGGAATCACCTCCCTCAACCTGCTGGCCACACAATGTATATAAAAAGATATCCTACCAGGTTTAATTCTTAAAACAAAAACCAAACCCACAAGCATATCAAAACCTGATTAGTTTATATTGTGACATCTTTGATTCCATAGCTTGATTTCTCTTCTGCATAGTGCCTAAAGCAGCAAGATCATGGTCAAGGATTCATATTTTAGGCACAAGGATAAAATAACAAGAAATCGTAATTGCTATTATCAGTTACCTATTATATATTAAACTATAAAAGCAGAACCAAAGAAGAAAGCCTGGAAGGTGTCTAAACTAGATATGCATCAAGGCATAAGTCAGTCCACAGTTGACGGGACCCGGAAGAAACTCTTCTCTTCCAAGTACAACAATCTACAATGCATTGCCCTTAAGTATTTGCAGAGATGAGGTGGGATACACTATTGATCTCATTCATTACAGCAGGTTTTTTCTGTTATTATAGGAAAGTGCTGTTATAAATGGCATACATATTTTTATATATATTTTTAACTAATGGAGAATTATTCCTTCTATGGATTTTTATAGGGTATTTAATAATTATATGGGAGTCTTCTAGTTCTCCATTATGTTCTATAGATTTTCAAAGCCATCTTTACAGAAACCTATTTACATTTCTGTATCACCCTATTGATTAAATCCCTCTGTATTACATTCCAAAGCGGAGAGACTGCAGAAAATCATCATTAGCATCTGATGCTTAGTGATCTCGGACGTACAGCTGGAAGAGAGAAAATAGCCCTTCCTTTAATAAAGCATACCTTGGGGGCATCTGAATGCTTTCTCGTATTTTTAAAATTATGACCACGATCAGCTTTTTTTCCACTGTAACCCTGCTGTTCCTTAAGAGTCCTAGAAAAGCACCTTCTGGCCCTGTCTGTAAGGGGGAGATACGCCTTATTCACCTGTTTGAAGAAGAGACGAAAGACAACTGGATCCATTCCAGATGGAGCTCACTTCACAGGCCAGTTTCCTTATTGGTGGTCAGGAGTGGGAATGGTGGTTGGAAGCTCCATGCCCGAAGCATTTAGGCCCTCTACGAAATCACCACAGAGGGCATCAGCTTTGTCACAAAACCCACGGCGAGGTGTGCTGGCACTGTGTGGGCGCCCTTCCCACCTCTTCTCTCCCCATCCCATCCCACCTCTCCCCAGCCCTAACCCCACATCTCCCTACGCCATCCCATTCCCACACCACCTTACTCCATCCCACTTCACCCACCCTCTCCTCTCCTCGTCCCGCCTCACCTCAGAGCTGGGTGGGGGGCAAAGCCCTGAGGGAGGGAAACTTCGCCACGCAGTAGTAACGAGGACACAAACAGCTGCCTGGTTCCTACCGCTCCCTGGGTGCCGGGGGCGACGCGAGACCCTCCCCCGGCTGGCCTCTCCCCACACGGAGCGGACAACGCCGCTACCCCTCGCCTCCTCCCCGCCCGCCACCACCGCTCCCGCCGGTGACCGAGCCCCGGCGTGAGGCGGTGGGAAGCGAGGGGCGTGGCCAGGAGGTGCAGGGGGTGGGCCCAGTTTGCTCCTCGCATTCTTATTGGCGGCTCCCGCTTGCTCGTTTGGGCGGAGAGGTTTGCTGATTGGGTTGCGGCGGCCTCTCCCCCCTCCCGCCTCGTCCTCCACCTTCGCCTCAGCGGTGCGGGCGGGCGAGAGGTGCGGAGCGGTCGCTGAGGAGCCGGCGGCGCGGTCCTCGGGGCTCGGCGGCGGCAGAGGAGGAGGGCGGGGAGGCGAAGGGCGAGCGAGTCGCAGCAGGTACGGGCAGCGCCGCTGCCGCGAGGGGCTTCTTCCCCGGCGGGGCCGCCCCC
>VZSC01000280.1:66706-95208 GCA_013398225.1 Steatornis caripensis | reverse complement strand
TCCAGTTGACTTCAGCAGAATTGCATCCTTAGGCTAACACTACAGGAATTGGTGACATGCTTTCATTAAGTCAGTGAAGATTTTGAGTAAAACCTGATTGGTTCAGTACAATCTTACTTGGTGGGTTTGATTCTTCCCCTCCCCACCTTAGAATTATGGTAAAACTTGCTGTTTGAGGTGTTGGGGTTTTTTTGTTTAGTAGGAGCAGAGGTGGAATCCCTACACTTCTGTACCCATCTAGAAAAAAACCTGCAAATTTCCTTGCTTTGTTTTTTTACCAAATTTTCTTAATTCCTGTAGATAACTGTTTCCAGGTTTGCACTCAGGACTCATAATACTTCTAGTTTATAGTGATTATATTTAAAGCTTCTATTTGTAACATTTTGTTTGCTTTATTCTATTTTTAGTCATGTTGTTTGTCATGGCAAGCAGTGTTTAATAAAAAAAAAGAGTTTCCTAGCAATTTCAAGAGATATGTGCCTGTTTCATGATGTCCCTCAGGGACTCTTTATAGAAAGTCAGGAAAATGGTCACCAAGGAAGTACCTTATTAGTTTCCATAAAAACAGTGGATAAATCCTATATGTGCCTGGTGACATATAAGGCATTGGTCNAGTTTCCTAGCAATTTCAAGAGATATGTGCCTGTTTCATGATGTCCCTCAGGGACTCTTTATAGAAAGTCAGGAAAATGGTCACCAAGGAAGTACCTTATTAGTTTCCATAAAAACAGTGGATAAATCCTATATGTGCCTGGTGACATGTAAGGCATTGGTCCATTCGAAACGCTTAATGTGCTCAAGTTGTCTTAGTTCAGCAGAGTTTCAGCTGGAGTTCTTTGCTCTGTAGGGGTCTAACATCATAACAAGATGTACATTTTTTTTGCCCTTTCAGTTTTACACTAAAAAAAGCAATATTTTTTGGTAAAAAATTTTTCAAATAAAAACTTCAGCAAGCTGTTGCTATTTACCAATGAATATAATTTTCTGCTGGTCTCTGTTAATTTTAATTGGAGATGTACCATGTCTAAAAATAATGAGGTAACCTACTGAATACCTGGCTGCCACCTGGGATCTCTACAGGGCTTTCTGTTACAGTATCTATAGTGTTGAACACTGACATGACTTAATGAGTTCCAGTGCAAAGGGTGTTTGCTTCATGTTTTGAACTATCACAAATTACAAGCTCTTGCACTCCTTGCCCACAGGAGGAGAAATTTGAAATGGCTTATGCCGGTGTAAAGGGATGCAAATTGTACAAAAAGAAGTGACAAGGAGATTCCCCTGGAAGGGTAGTGGCTGCTGTGGCTTTCCAAGGGTTAATAGCACTGCACTCTTGGGGTGCTCTATTCTGTGTAATGTGTTTTCTGACTTGAAAGTTTAGGGTCAAAACCCTACACCAAATCCAGAAATAACGTAGGAACACAGATTACATATGGGTGAACGCTATTTAAAGGGGATAAATGGATGTGGCAAGCAATCAGCACTAGCTGGAGGTTACAGGAACTTGGGCTCAGGTTTGTTTGTGTCTCGGTAGCTCAGCCTTCTAAAGGGAACAATCCTGCTATGGAGTTTACTAATGTGGTCCCAGTTAAGATCTTGGTAAATGGTTTAGCATCAATATTGGTGCTGGATGATGCCTTACTGTTACTGTATTATTTTTTTAATGGTGTTGCCACTTCTTTTGAAATTCTGTATGACAACTTTTGGTATCTGAAGTATTTGAAAAATTTCCAGGTTTGGGAAGGGAGGAGCAAATGCACAACTCGGTTTGAACTCATTACATTATAAAGTAAGAATAGTCTGGTTTGCTCTTATGTGGACATCTTTCTGTGGTTTTTTTGATAATGTAAAAGGGACTATAAGGTGGGGGGAGTTAGCTTGTTCTGTCAGAAGCTGTGGAAAGGAGGCTTTAATATAAATGAAAATGTGATCCAGTGATTGTAGTATAGTTACATAAAAGATGAGTTTTAATTGGGTTTATTTTATGTGACAATCCAGTTAATGGATTATACATGATTTGGAATTAATTGTTTTATGGGATTTGAAATGTAAATTCTTTTGTTCTAAATTAGTAGAATAATTGGAAAGAATATTTTTTGACAGAGGGCTGCCTGAAGTGGCTAAATAAATTCAAAGAAGCCACAAAGCACTACCAACAACAAAACACCTGAGCCTTAAGGTGACAGACATAATAAAGGATATGTAGTTATGAAAACATATACAAAACAAATCATGTAAGTGTAACATTATTTATAATGCTGAAAAAGGTAACGTTTTCAGCTCATAACAGGCTGAACATAAGTCACCATATCAGAAGTTATTATGAAGTTCATGCAGAGCTGTGAAAACTCAAGTTATAATTTCATGAATGCCTTGAGTAGGTTAGTTGCTGAAAAGTACAATTCTAGCCTTTGCTGTGGCCCGTCCATTCCCCAACTTGGCCCTCTTTTTCTGGTTGCTACAAATATTTATGCAGCCATGAAATGGATCAAGTCAGTTATCTTCGTAATGGAGTTAAACTTTTTTCTTTAGGCCCGATCTCTTCTTTTAACTGAATCGGTTTGCGCAGTTGTGCCATGAATTGGAGCAGGAGATGCTTTCTCCACTACAAAAGGTAGTGTGGGGACTGCCTCTGTGTAGGAAGTGACTGGTGTTGGAGTGAGAAGCCTGAGGTGCATGACAGATTATGTTGCATCTTTTGGCAGAAGTGCTAGTTTGTCCAGTCAGAGTGTGAATTTAGAGCCCAAGGGTTTGAAGTGTGCTAACGAATGTTGTTGATTCAAGTGTGTTTGTCCCCTCTGATTATCATTGAGCTCAGGCTCATAGGCAGTTTATTTCTCTTGGGGAACAGATATGTTTGTGCTTGATATTGTGCAGTGCATGGCCCTTGTATAGCAAAGTAAAATTTGTGAAACAATAGTTATTTCATAGAGATGTTCTTAACTGTGTGGGTCCCATCTTAAATGGGGCACAGAATTTAATAATTGCTAGTGGAGGGAACACCGATCAGGATTCCGGGTATATCTTATGTGTAAAAGAGGCGCATGCATGTATACACACCTACCTATGAGTCTTGAAAAAAGAGATGGTCAAAAGGTGAGACAGTGACTTTCTTAAGAAGACTTGACCAATACCCAAGTCCCACTGAGCAAATAAATCTGAAGAATTGACTGAAAAAAGGACCAAACTTTTCGTGTTGAAGAACTGCAGCAGAGCAACACTACTGCTACATAATGTAAGGGAATTTCTAATCTCAGGTGAAACTTTGAAGCCTGCGTATTGTGCAATCGCCTGCTATAGTGTATGCTCATTTCCTTATTGCCAGCTAAGGTGGTTAAAATCCTGAACTTCATGGTTGTAACTTAAAATCTTGTTCTGTTTAGTTGCTTTTCATAGAATCATAGAATGGTAGGGGTTGGAAGGGACCTCTAGAGATAATCTAGTCCAACCCCCCTGCTAAAGCAGGTTAGCCTAGAGCAGGTTGCACAGGAATGCATCCAGGCGGGTTTTGAATATCTCCAGAGAAGGAGACTCCACAACCTCTCTGGGCAGCCTGTTCCAGTGCTCTGTCACCCTCACAGTAAAGAAGTTCCTCCTCATGTTCAGGTGGAACTTCTTGTCTTTTGTCGTAGTGATTTTGCTTAATTCTTAACTTAAAAGCTTACTTTCCTGTGTAGTACCTTTTAAGATGTCTCTCCTAGGAGGAAAAAAAATAAACAACAGTTTAGTGAAGAAACCTGTAGACTTTTCTTATTTCTGTTGATATTGTCAGGGTTTAAAGCTGGGCTTCCTATTAAACAGATGACAGATGCTCTTTGTTAACCCCCTCCCTCCTCAAAAGGGGGGAAAGAGAAGAGACATGTTGGAAAAGTTAAAACAGCTTTAATCTAACTACAATAATAAGGTATTGTAATAATGGGAAGAGTAATAATGATATATATACAAATATATACAAAACTGATATCGAGCTCCCCCTCCCCGATTAAAAATACATCACCTGGATGCTATGGGGCACACCCCAGGAAAGTCCTGGGCTGGACTCAGCAGCAGGCAGGAACTGGATTCAGGAATGCGCGGATCAGGATCAAAGGCAGAAGAATCAGGCGGAGTCCTCCTCAGGTGCTTGAGTAAGGAGCAGTATGCTGTAACATCACCAGGACCTCACTGACAGCCCCATGCTGGGCTGAGATAGGCCCCTGGGCCATGGGTGTGGGTGGAAGCACCAGGTGAGGCTGCTTAGGGCCATTAAAGCCCATTAGTGCCCTCAGGCCCCTGGCCATGGAAGAAGAGGGAGTGACCCTTGTGATCCCTCAGCCTTATACTGAGTATGACGGGTGTGGGATGGAATACTGTATTTGGTTAAACCAGGACAGGTATATTGGATTCTTTACTTCTCTGCACACCCTAATAGCTTTGTTATGCATTAGGGAACAGGATGTATGAAATTGGTTAGCTGCCATGAAGTTATCTTTAACATTCCTGTCATGCTTTACAGTGAAAGTGAAGTTTATTTATTAGATTAAAAAGTACAGCTTAAATCGGCTAATATAAATAGAGATGTGCATGGAAAACAAATCAGTGTACTGTATTGCCTCTCTTGCTCTACTTTGACTAATAGAAGTCCTGTTCAGCCCGCATATTTCTGTTTTGTTATATCCAAGGGTGTTCTTGTAGATGTTAAACTTCGCTGCTCCTGGTTCCATTGAACGTCCCCTCTTCTCACGAGAATGCGTATTGAGTGTTGATTCATAATCCAAATTCCTACGGCTTTTGAATATCTGCTTCTGTTATCTTTAGCCTCTTGAGTCTGTTGTGTAAAGTTGGCTTTGAAACATGCCTCTCTGTTGAGTGGGCTCTTCCAGTGTAATGCTTGTGGGGGAAGAATGGTTTTACCCAGTGTGACTATAAAATAGTATCTTCACTGGCTGCAAGTAGTTTGTCTGTTGTGAATGAAATACTTCATACTTGCTGGCAAAAGTCTGTTTCACCATGTTAAATTGTTCTTTAACATACTGGGCTTGAGGTTTGTTTTCATAGACTTAAAAGGAATGAATCTCATCTTGACACAGGCTAGGTATGATGGCAAACACATTTAGATATGGTTGTATTTGGAGTAGATGATCTATTAATGTTTTCTGCTGGAGTGGTGATACATTCTGAATTTAAGTTTCTTCCCCATTAGTGGCTGCTGTGAGGATTTCTCTGTAGTGCTTACCTGGATATGTTTACACTGAAAATGTATTATAAGACTAGGCTTCAGTGAGTTGGCTCAAGATACCAGAGGCAATATTGCTGTGATACTGAGTTTCTACTATACTAATGTATACTTTTGAAGTTACAGCCATCTTCTCTGTCATTTGTTCAGACTTTTTTTTTAACTGTTAGAATTAAATTTCTAAGCTGAAGTTAGTTGGAGATAGTTGTGCTAATTCAGACTGAGTTGGCAAACATACTAGTGTGTATTTGATAGTCTAAAAACCTGTCCTCAGATTGGCATAGTAAGAAGGTAATTGGCCTGAGGCTTTCATACTACAACTGCTTCCTTACAGCTCTGCATCCTTCTTTGTTTTAACCCCCTCCCTCATAAATTACATGCACAGAATACAGGACTAGGAAACTATTCTGTTTTTAGCTGTGTAACATATTTTAGTACCTGGAAAAGGAGGACAGCTAAGATCCTGTGACCTGCCAGCTCTCTGCAGATCATTATATGTGCTATGAGTGGTATGGCTGTTCCACGCTTACCTCTGGACAAGGTCCTGAATTATCCTGGTCTGACCCTGTGGTTCGGACTAGCTGACATCTGCAGGCTCCTCCCAACCTTAGTTTTTCTGACTAACACTGCCTAATGAATCTGTCTCTATCACGTGATTTGAGAGTATGGTAAGCACGGACTCGGTGCTCCAAACTCAGACCTTTAAGCATGACTTCAGCTTGTTTTCTTGAGGACTTCTGTGGTTAGCCCTGAGACTTCAGCCATAATGGTTACTGACATTTCCATAACATAAGGTTACAGAACGATGTGCTCTGTCATTGCTGCTGCTCTGAAATGACATTTGGTAAGAAATGAGGTTATAAGAAAAGCACAAGCATGGCAAATTAGCTCCATAATTTAGTTTTGCTTTACTGAGTTTAAGTGTAATAATCCCATAGGGTTTAATTTTGGACACTAGTCTTAAATAGTGTATTTGAACAAATATTTACAACTATTTATAGAGAAAAGCAAGTACACAATAAAGCAAGGGCAAATCTGAAACAGATGAGCACACTGTGTTTATGTAACTCTCTAACTACTTATGTTATGAGGAGAAAAAGCAGCCAATGATCGCATATTGTTATTGAAAGAAACAAAAGTATAAGAGAATTAATTATTCCTCTGCATAGCTTCTAGTCACCTTACTGGAGCTCTACAGAGATTATAGGTTGATGTCTAACACACCTGTACTAAGGACTGATAAATACATGAATTTATACTAATTAACACACTGATGGTTAATTGAACCTTTACTTACTCCCCTTGGCTGGTATGAAGTTTAGTCTTGTATCAACTGTAGGGATAGCATTTGATGTATAGGCTTGTTACTTCTGTGTGTCTTAATTATCTTTCTACTCTGATGGATTTGGGGAAAAAGCTTCAAAGTCAGCAGGATTTTCCTAAAAGATGGTGAGAATCACCTGTCGAGTCCACTCTTCCCTTAGCTTTTTTATTTCCTTCCTAATGTGATTAAGATGCAAAGAAATTGTTAATGGGCATGGAAAAACAGGGTACGTTCTGCCCTTAAACTGTGGGGAAAAAAATGACTTTGTTCCTTGTAATAGTGATGTCTTAGTTGTACTGTTTATCAGTGATTCTGTGTTCATGCTACTTTCCTACAGGGTCTCTTTTTCTTTTTTTTTTCTTTTTAGTTGATGGCTGCTATAATTTTCAAAGTTATTTTCATTTTCTTCTTACTCACTTTCTCTCTAAGCTGGCTGCAAGCTCAGAAGCACCAGTCTGCCTTCCCAGTAATAAACGTGACTCTCTTAAACCCGAATACAACACAATATTTTATTTTAGGGCAAGGGGCACTCAAGTAGTACCTTGCTTCTGGTTGTGTTCAGCAGCTTGTGCTGATATGGTTAGGTCTTTCCTGTGCTAATAAATGAAACTAAAGTGAAGTCCCTATTCGAGCCTTGGTGAAGCTAGTCTTAGTGTCCTGTTTGAGAGGTCAATTGTTGCCTTAAAATAATGTGAAATATACTTTCTACAAAATTGGCCCTCAGAAAAAGAATTTCTGCGTTAACTTGTGGATGTGATATTTTTAAAACTGTAGTGTAACTGTGTCTCTCTTCTCCATGCTGCCAGGGATGAGGGGAGACTCGTACTTCTTTGGAATGCGAGGCCTCGGTCACTATGGCTGCGTCCCGGAGGATGGAGGACAGTTCTTAGTCTACTCTATAAATGGAGACAACGATTTAAAGAGGTGTTTTGCAGAGGAAGATTTTCCTGAAATAATTGACTTCAACGATCTCCCAAATTCTCTCTTTGCATGTAACGTTCACCAGTCTGTGTTTGAAGATGAGGACAGTAAGGTATGGTATCAGTTTCCATATTTTTCAGTGTAAGAGAAACATATGCCTTATGTTTGTGTTTATTGCAGTTTCAATGAAACAGTTTAATCTGTCTTGTACAAAGAAACTGGATCACAAATATGACTTCTTTCTAAGGTGACAACAGTATTCTGCCATGATATTTATTTCGAGAGCTTAAAAGCCTTTTTGCCAACTACAGTAAACAAAAATGTTTTTCTTTTGTTCAGATTTGCAAAATAATGAATTGTGGGTACATGACTTCATAGCAACTGTGGTTGCACTTGTGATGGAGGTGGCAAAATCAAACGTGTGAAAGTTTCTTCCACTTGCTGATCACATACTACTGTGGGAGGTGCCTTTCTTGTATTTTCCCATAGAGTAATTTAGATTGGAAAGGACCTTTAAGATCATTGAGTCCAACCATTAACCTGACACTGCCAAGTCTGCCACTAAACCATGTCCCTAAGCGCCATGTCTACACGTCTTTTAAATCCCTCTAGGAATGGTGACTCAACCACTTCCTTGGGCAGCCTGTTCCAGTGTTTGACAACCCTTTTGGTGAAGAAATTTTTCCTAATATCCAATCTAAACCTCCCCTAGCACAATGTGAGATTGTTTCTTCTTGTCTTGTCACTTCTTACTTGAGAGAAGGGACCAACATTCACCTCACTACAACCTCTTTCCAGGTAGTTGTATAGAGCAATAACGTCTCAAATGTTTTAAGTTATCTGAAGTACTATTTGATCTGAAAAATCTAAAATAAATGTCAGTGAGAACAAAGACAAGAGGAACTGCATGAAAATATTTTTAATTCTGCAATTAGTCTAAACCAGAATGTTGAAAACAATATCCTCTTAAAATAAAAAAAATAAATTGAACTTTTGTAGGAAGTGTTTTGTTCCTGTTTCTTAGCCTAGTATTATTCCTGATGGAGATGCCAGGAATATAAAACTGATAGCTTTCAGCCTTATTGTCTGATGAAATTAGTCTAGGCTAACTGTTGCAGGCACATCGGAGGCCACTTGAGTGTCTTGTCCAGAATTTTCAATTCAGAAACAAGCTGGCAGTGGTAAAGTGGGTTTTGGCTGGAACTGACTGATGAGGTATCCAGATAAAACTACAGATTCACTGGGACCAAAGCTGGCCAGGATGGAGGAAGGGTCTTTAGTGGGAAAATTACCAGATGAAAGGGAAATAAAACAAGACACCTGCAATACAGACTTCCAGTTAAAGGTATGGAAAGTGGTATCCGTTGAGGCTGCACAAGTGGAGTTGTTTGGGTTTAATTTTTTAGACAACTTTGTCTTCCATAATAATGTCTTGTGTATGTCTGAGTAATACAGGTTAAAAGAAAATAAAAGTTCATACCACATCACTAAACAAAATGGTCATGTTTACATATAAACTTTCTATACTCTAAATTGCAATCTTGGAAAACAGTGTACCATTTTATTGTATTTAAGTCCTTTTGCTAATAAGAATTTGTGTTTATGTTGTGCCTTTTTGTGGAATTTAATAACCATCTGGTATTGAACTTCACTAAAGTTGAAGGGGTGTGAAAGTTCAGTTTTAAAGGAAGAAAACAGAAGCCTGCTTAGCACTAGAGAATCTCTCTTCATCTTGCAGAGATGCACTTGTTCCTAAGCTTTCCCTTTTCAGAGCTGTATTTCAGTGTTTAGCTGATGGCTTAGTTAGAAAATGGAATGGGTGATTATGTAAGTATGTGGGATAGCAATCCCCAAAGACTTGCAGGACTTAAGGACTTCTCTTAAGAATATCAGGTGGGTTGTGGATGTGAATATTCTGTTCCATGTCTGTATACTGTATGTCAATGACGTGGGCTGAACAGCTCTGTTTGCGGGTAAGTAGTTCCTCCTGTAAGTCTATATTTAACATAGGTGGGATTACCTTCAGATTTCTCATCTGAGGAGCTGATTATGATTTTTATTATTTCTGTAGAAGATGTACTTGTGTTCCCAGTTGATTAATACTTGTAATCCTTTGTATTGTTAACTGTCACTGCAGGTTGCGAGCACACATGAATTCAATATAAAATATTGTCAAGTTACTAAGCTAAAGTTTAAAATCTCGCACAATCACAATAAATGCTGCTACCAATCGTATCTTCAGTTATATATTGATCCAATGTATATGTAGTCATGCGCTAAACTTCTTAACATAGTACAGTAACGTAGTGATTCTATCTACAGTAGTTTGTGTTACACATTTTACAGAAAGTAAAGTTTTTGCCATCTATCTTTGACTCTTACTCCTGACCTACACTTTTAGGAGGAAAATGGAGATATGATTGGTTTGGAAGTTACGAATTAGCTATTAAAGAGAGACAGAGAAACCTGTCATTGTAAATGGTGGTTTTGATTTGGTGTGCGAACTTGCTGCATAAATAATATTTAAATACAAACCTCTGAGTGGCTCTGGCATGCAGCAGTATTAATGTAAAGAATTTATGCCCACAGCTTTAAAGTGTCTAAGAGGCTGAGCTGTCAAGTTCAGACTTTTAACACACAAATATCTAAGAAATATCCTCACTAAAGATGGGTTTTAAAAGCAAATACCTTAAATATTTTTAACTTGAAGGCATTTAACTACTTTGTATCAGATACACGGTAAATCCCAGTTTGCGCCCAGTAGGGGCTTGCAGCAGCCCCAAGGGAACACTTAGCTGCACATCTGTCCTGTGGATAAACTGACTTGCTCTGTTGGTGCTTCATGTGTCCTGTATCAGGTAGACCCTTTCACCACAGCACTTCTTAAAGGATTCTGTGATGCCTATTGAGTAACGATGGCATCTGTAGGGAGCCTGAGTTTGGACCTCATTTTCTGAAGATGAGCAATTCTTGCAGCTGAAGGCCATGTCCTTTACAGACAGAGAAACTGTATTACGACGGCCAGGCTTGAGTTTTCTCCTGGCTGGCACCCTAACGTCTCAACACAGAGGGAGCTGGAAGAGCTGTAGGCCCTGGGATCTGAAGATGAGTCTTGCTACCTGGCTTAAAGGAAGCTGCTCAGGAGTGACTGCCTGATCTCAAACACTGGCAGAAGAAAGGGGGGATATAGATTAGCACTAGCTACATGTATATGATTTTCCTACAGTAACAGAGCATCTGGTCAAAAAAGTATTTCCCTACCTTTTAGACCTGTGTTCTTGGAAAGAAATCTCTGTTTAGGTCAGGAGAGTGCCCTGGATAGCTGGGTCAATAATATGGGCATTTAAGGATTTGCACAGAATGGGCTTAGCAGATTCAGTGCACTGACAGCTTGCTACAACTGAAGGGAGGCGTTTTTGCTTACCTTCACTCCCATTGTGGATAGCCTGCTCCTTTGTACAGAAAATGAAATTGTACCTTCTTTACAATGTAGCTAGCAAATACTGAGCTTTTTAGTTTTTAAGGAAGAACAAAGGCGTGGAGAAGTAAATTATCGAACGGGCCTGTTGCAAAGCTGGGATCACATTCAGCTGGGTCCCCATTACTGTCCTGTGTTCTGATCATTTGTTTTGATGTGTAACCTGCTAATGTAGGGGCAGTTTTTGGGGGGCGTACAGCACTCACTTGAATGGGTCACTGTAAATAAGCTAAAAAAAAATGCTCCTAACCCCTGGGATTTGCCACATGTCTCTTGGAAAAACTGATGGGACTGCTTACGTGAGCAAGATAGGGCAAAACGGAGACTGTTATTTTTGGCTGATAATGTGACTGAATGGGAGGTGCTGCTCCTTTTATCTTTCCTGATAAAGCAGTTGTGGTGGGGAGCCAAAGGGCATGACTCTGATTACTCCTAAGGGTGGATTATGTGTGTTTTAGCAGTTAATTGCTACACGTAGCCCTCAGGCTTTCCGGATAGTTATGCATATATCACTGTTTTGTAAAACCATCCTTTCTGTAAGGTAGCTGTGTAATTTCCTTCAGGCTGAAACTGGTAAGCAAACTGTCAAAGTGAAGCATCTTCGTCTCTTAAGATAGTTTCTTTAGATGCTGTAATGCCTCAGGAGATGCTTACACAAAACTGTCACTGTTAGGATATGCTTAGGTGAGGGAAGAATGTGTTTCCTCAAGCTGTTCCGAGGCTGTATGCTCTTCTTTTTTCCACTATTTTGGCTCAGATTGGAAGTAGTATCTATTAAACTTAATAGTTATATTTCAGATGAAGAATGATTAATTGGTTTCTGAGTATTTTAGCTATGGTAGAGCTGCTAAGGAAATGATAGCCAAAATCCATTGATGCTTTTTCTTCCCAATATAATTCAAACCCATAGGAGATAATATTTCTACATGAGGCTATACAGTGACCAAACATGTGTCTATTTCTGGACTTCCCAGGACAAGGAAGACATGGACATACTGGAGAGAGTCCAGTGAAGGGCCACTAAGATGATGAAGGGACTGGAACATCTCTCTTATGAAGAAAGGCTGAGAGAGCTGGAACTGTTCAGCCTAGAGAAGAGAAGGTTTGGGGCGGGGGATCTTATCAGTGTGTATTAACACCTGAAGGGAGGGTGCAAGGAAGACAGAGCAAGGCTCTTTTCAGTGGTGTCCAGTGACAGGACCAGAGGGAGTGGGCAGAACTGAAACACTGGAGGTTTCCTCTGAACGTCAGGAAACACTTCTTTATGTGAGAGTGACTGACCGCTGGCACAGGTTGCCCAGGGAGGTGGTGGAGTCTCCCTCCATGGCACGGAGGTATTCAAAACCTGTCTGGATGTGGTCCTGGGTAGCTGGCTTGAGGTGGCCCTTCTTGAGCTGAGGTGGTGGGGGTGGTTGGACAAGAGAGGTCCTTTCCAACCTCCACCCATCTGATTCTGTGAACATATGTTGAAGTGTATCCTTATTCTTCTGATGAGGGGTGTCAGTCTGTGAATACAAGATTGGAGAATGAGGATGATTAAAAATGCATTTCCTTAGTGGAGGTGGGGTAGGGAAGGAGGGAGAAAAGAAGTTGAACTAACAAGTCAATGGAAAAGATAATCCTCCTTTAATGGAAGGACTTTATTATGAAAACAGTTACTATTTTCATGAGGGATTCTTTCACATTACAACTTTATTCACGTGTATTGGATGACTACTTGCTTTTACTACAGAAGCCTATGTTAGACTTCCTTTTACTTATTTCTAAAGATGTGTTATTGAAAAAGATTTAAAGCTGCCTCAAGTGAGTGCTGGAATAATTGACCAGGGATGATGCTTCAGGAGAACTCTATAGCCTTACTTCGAAAGGCTTTTTTCCTTTGTACTTGCATTCAACTTTCTCAACAAAGCACATGTCTGTGCTGCTATTTTTATTTTTAAGGTTCAGTAAAAGACACTGGACTGTTCAGTGGTCTGCTGTGTTGTCTTTAACTTTTATATGTTAATTCTGGAACAGAAACTTTCTACTGATGCTTTGACTCTGAAGCATATAATTGAAGTGTGTCTGTTCAGTGCTCCTTTTAAACAAAGTGGAGCCGGTGTGTCTGCTGCCACGTGTGAAATGTTTCTTTGGTTCCTTTTTTCTACAGCCTAATTCAAGAAGATGCGCTAGGAGGCAGGCTTTGTTTCTGCAGGGGAAGCTCTGTTCATTTTGACTTCATTTTTAAAAACCTAGATTGTGAAGTCAGAACTTCTTTGGTCATATTACATCACAGAAGCATCTAGGTGTTGAGTCATCATTATATTTAGAAGGTGGCACGCTTCTTATTAGTGTAATATTAGTATTCAAGCCTGGACTCAGTGGAAGGTCACTAGCAAAGATGAAGTCACCGCTCCAAGGCTGGAAAGGAATGCAGGCTTCATTCTGCCTTCCTGGTACACTTGCTGTTGCTTTGTTTTACTTTCAGTTTTTCTACCTTTTAAGGTTGTTGTCCCTTGATACGATAACATTATCAGAAACTGCCACTTGAAGCAGACTGTGCCTTGCGCTATGGAATCTCTACCTACTTTGTCTTGTTCTGCTTTGTAAATGGGATGAATGTTATTCCCTGTCATTCTGTAAAAATCTAAGTGTCTATTTACTATACACTGCATAGGTATTTTTATCTTATTAGATACAGAGAGCTTGCAAAGAAAGGATGTAGGAGCAGTGTCCTTCAGCACTTCGTGAATCATAGCTGCCCTCTGGGAATCCTGTTTTGCATTCTTCCCTGGGTGGCCATTTACAGACATCTAAGAACTGCTTTTTTATATGATCATGAAGGCACTAAAATATAGCTATAGGAAGCTGTTCTTGCTCTGAGAAGCATGCAGTCTAAAAAATCTACTTTCCATGGCATTTATTCTGTAACTCATTTCAAATACTTTCTCTGTGAACTGTATCAGTGCAATACAGTATTTCAGCTGAAAACACCTATGAACTTTTACGCTCTGCGTCTGAGATCCCATCTGACTGCTGGAGTGATAATCCCAGCTTTTTCAGCCCCTTTATATAAGTACTCTCTACAACCAAAAAGAGCTGTTGGTATTTGTCATTCCTAAACCTGCCTTGGGTAATTTTCTATAGTATAGCTGCTCGACCTTGTTAGTCAACTATGTATTGACACATGGAATGGGATGTTGGCCTTAACAGCTCCTCTGTATAGCCATCGCTTCTGTGCTTTACTCACAGGTCAGTTGTGAGTTATATTGAGGAGCTCAGATAACAAAAACAGTCACTTCATGATGTCGGACATACTCTATCTTATGAACTATCTAAACATGACTGGCACTAGGATCCACAAAGCACATGAGCATCTGGAACTCCCTGGGACTGTAGAACCACAGTAATAGTAAGGTGCTGAGGTTTTACTGGAGAAGGGGTAGTAGCAAAGTTAACCTTCTTTGAGATTTGGGATCTGTTGGGTGCCTATTCTGGTTTAGGGGAGGAAAATGCATTAGTTTTAATTGATGTGGTTTGCATATTCAGAATTTTTTTTATATATATATATGGAGATTATTTAAGGCTGCTCTTTTTTTCTTTTAAAAAGACAGCTTGCTGACGGTACTAAAGGCAGCTCAGATTTATGTACGCATATAGGGTCTGACACTAATTTTCTCTGAGGTGATTTGCAGAACTTGTAATCAAACTATAAGGAGTCATTAGTCTAGTCTGGTTTAGACATTACTTCTGTCTTCCCTCTTAGGTGGTTCTGGCTGTTACTGAAAGGCTTCAGCATTTCTACTGTCTTTCTGGAAAAATGCATAAGCTTTATGATTTGATAGCCTTCAAAGAAACGCGAGGGCATACTGAGATTGTGCAGTTGTAACAGCATGGTCAAGTTGAATCTGCTTATGCCCACTTCATCCCATGGAAGTAGAAGGTATACTTGGCCACGATTATCCTGTTGGCATCCAAAAATTACCAAGCTCCAAATATTCCTCAGTTCAATCAATGTTCAATTCCTGCTCTGGAAATGTGTTTGGGTTTTTTTTTAAACCTCAATCAGAAAAACCATAACAAGTATTTCTGGGCCTGAAATGCCATGGTCGTTAATATGGATGCTGTCTTATAATTTATACAGTACTTGGGGTTATTTTCCCATCCACACACAGGGTGCTTGGTAGCAGAAATGCCCTTTGTTTCAATGGGAGAACGTGCCTGGCAGAAGGCCAGCTGGGTTAAAGGTAGGCCTGTATTCGTTGTAGCTGAAATCTGGAGTAGCGCTTCAAAGCATCTCCCTATACTAGATGTTTGTAAATTACAAAAATAAACTGATTAATGTTCTTTCCAGAACACACAAGACAGCAGTTACTGACTGCTTTTTAAATTTGGAAATGTACTTTTGTCCTTAAGAGCAATTATGGAAAAATTCTTCTAGTGCTGGCTTTCTGTAGTCATGCTCTACTCTGCAGTCTAGAGGGAACGCTTTATCTCAGGAAACCAGGGTGGGTGGGAAATCTTTCCTGGGAAAGGACCATTCAGGGTATTTCACATTTTTTTTGTGCATGAATATCACTTTATTATCAGTTCTGCTGAAATATACAGAGTTTTGGATAATGACACATTTTAACAAAGGTGTTG
Organism: Steatornis caripensis; assembly: GCA_013398225.1. Lineage (NCBI taxonomy): Eukaryota > Metazoa > Chordata > Aves > Caprimulgiformes > Steatornithidae > Steatornis > Steatornis caripensis. Next base: position 79,647 of record VZSC01000280.1, on the reverse strand, counting down.
GTAAATCCAGGCCAAGGTTTAGGAGGACCTTCTGTTGTGGCATAAGAAAACATGGGCTCTGGGAGCCAGAGGGAATGGCAATGTCTTAGCTCTAAGTCAGTAAAGAATCATTCTGTTAATTACTCCTTTCACTAGCACAATGGACACTGTAGGATAAACTGTGCGTAGGTCTGATTTAGATATCTCTGAACACTGTACAAATTTAGATTAAGATTCCACTTTGCAGTTGTCTGTCTCCTGTAATAGGTTGAACTAAATTCCTGCACTCAAATGCCTTTTGATCTTTGAGGAAGTTGAGATCTGGCCTGGAACACTGAGGCTAGTGTGCCTTTCCTCGGAACTTGGTACCAGTGTTAGCTGGGACGTGGAGTTCAACCAAGGGCTTCTGCTGCCAGAGAAGTTTTGTTGTTGTTAGTTTTTTCTGTCTGATTATCCTGCTTGAAAATATTTGAGAGTTTGACTGCATGTACATGGAATACTGAGGCTTTTTTTTTCCAGGATGGTATCAGAATGTGTTGCTTTCTGGGATGATAAGCAAGAGAACCTAGCAGTGGTCTCTCTGTGTAATTTTATGCTATTTCATATTTACCAAGTTTGAGAGGCCTGGGTTTATTGTAACTGGTGATACTTGCTATTCTTGATCAGTGTTACTCCTGGGGTTCTTGAGGGTTTTGTTTGTGGTTTTTTTTTAGTTTTTCTTNTGGGATGATAAGCAAGAGAACCTAGCAGTGGTCTCTCTGTGTAATTTTATGCTATTTCATATTTACCAAGTTTGAGAGGCCTGGGTTTATTGTAACTGGTGATACTTGCTATTCTTGATCAGTGTTACTCCTGGGGTTCTTGGGGGTTTTGTTTGTGGTTTTTTTTTTAGTTTTTCTANTTCATATTTACCAAGTTTGAGAGGCCTGGGTTTATTGTAACTGGTGATACTTGCTATTCTTGATCAGTGTTACTCCTGGGGTTCTTGAGGGTTTTGTTTGTGGTTTTTTTTTAGTTTTTCTTTTTTATTGTCTGGCAATCTAAGGTGTAGCATGTTTCTGTACAGCAATATAAAGCTAAGAAGACAGACACCACATCACACTTGGAATAAACCATAGTAATGATTTCTACAGGAACTTCCTTGTATCTAATTGAAACTTAGGTTGGCACAGTGTGTATTAAAGAAGTCAACCCTTCTGGTATCTGCTGACACAAGCAAGAGCTGCATCTTTCAAAGGGAAAAGCTGCCTTTATGTAGTTTATAGAAAAGTCTTTGGTTTCTTCTGCTAAGTAGTTCTTATCAACTACTATCTGCTAATAATCAAACACAGCTTTGCCCTTCTCCCTCCAGCAAACTGTCATTTTGAAGTCAATAAAAATACTGTTTTTCTAGCTGATAGCAATCAAAAAGTGCAGTAAAGCCATTCTAATGTGGTTAGAGCTGCAGCTGTTCCTTATTTTAATACCATCAGAGGTCCTAATCCATCCACAAGTTCTGATATCAGTTTTCTGGCCCAAGGAAAACGCTTCTAAGTGAAGGTCAGCCTTCATTACCAATGCATAAAGACGCTGCATTTACAGAAGCTACATTCTGGCTTAATCGCGTTCAAAATAGTGAATTTGCAGCTCTAAGGGGGAGTTATTTAAGGGAATTTCTCAAATGTTCCGTACAAAATGTATGTTAAGAACACTGCATTAATGTAATTAATTAATGTAATATAATTAATAAAGCAAAGCTTAATAGAGATAGGGGAAAAAGTAAAGCTTGAAAAGGAATGTTGTCTTGGAAAATGAGGGATACTGGAAGGTGATTTGAGGTAATGCAGAGTGGAGAAGAGAGGCGCAGCAGCTGTAAGATTGTGTCATTGGTTAGGACAAATTCCGCAATAGATTTGAGCACAAAGGTAAGAGATCACATTCAGAGTTGAATCAAGGTGAAATGAATTATCAGTTATCTCTGTGCATTTGAAAGCATGTTTTCTTCTGTGCCAAATAAATTTATTCTTCTTTGGGGTTGATGGAAGTTTTAGCAGTGGCTGCAATAGTGCAAGGATTTCTCTGCGGCTGTGTTTGCAGATCCAATCTTCAGGCAATAGATCTGCTGATAAACTGTACTATTCTGTCAGCTGAGGAGTTTGTTCAAATTCTCAGTTTCCTGTGTAGTACGAGTGGGTGAATGATTTTAAAAAGAATGTGTCTTGTACTTTACTGTCTTTAATGTGATTGTTTTTAACTGTAGGTTCTTTCTCACTCTGTTGATTGCACTTTATGGACACTTTTTTATGCAGAGCTTTGAAACTTAATACAGAAGCAGAAGCATTGCAAATATGGTGGATGTAATGTGTGATAAGAGAAACCTTTTCTGTGTGATAGTCTAATGAGCTGGGAGTTAAGATGGCAGTACTATGGGAAAAAGAAATTACAGTATCCCTGGTAAGAGAGCAACAGAGGCATCTGTTACACTGCAGCAGAGTGGATTAAAATCAGTATGTGTTGTCTTTAGTTGGTTTTGCAGTTAGTCTGAAAAGCATAAAGACATTGTCTTTATTAGCCCTATCACAACTGAAACCAGGACAGTGTTGTAAGACTGTTGCATGCAATTATTTAGAAATGTTAGATCTAATCTTACTGGAACTAGTAGTGGGGAGATCTGATAATTTCATCCCTGTGTTGCCAGCGTGTGGCTAGCTCACAAAGGAAGAGCAAAACAGAAAACTTCGGAAGATGCTGAAGAAATGAGGTACCCGCCCCTGCCTGAGTGGGAGTTGGCCTGTTCTTAAGGCTTCAGTAACACGGTTGTGCACCATGGGGCTGACTTCTAAAAGCCATCATAAAAGTCAAGGAATACATGTTTTTTCTGCCTTTATTCTTCATGAATCTTCTGAATGATGAATGTATATCTCCTTCTCAATTTCTTGTTGAAAACTTTGGGTGTGTTTAGTGGTTTTTTTTTTTTTAAATTAACAGCTGGAGTCTGTGGTATCACTGATGGAAAATAGTCAGTTCACTTAGGCTGAAATACCACCAGTGATGGTGATGGGAATGGGTATTTCGCATGGCCGAGATTGTGTTGCATCAAATCACATGGCTATCTAGCTCAGCCTTCTGCTGGTTTGGAAACTAGAATTATTTTTTATTTGTTTTTTCTTCAGTTCCTGGGACAGGGCTACATATGAACTGAGAGCACTGACACAGTGCAGACCCTGATTCAGAGGCTGGCTCCTGTGCCATATCAAACATACTTAATATATGTTAGCAAGGTTTACTGTCTTTTGACACTGGTTGCTTTCACTTTCTTGCCACCTTTTGGGTGGATTCTTCCAAGAATCTGTTATTAACAAGCAAAGAAAAAAAAATCAGCTTATGTAATGATGTATGCTTACTTGAACAACTTCTAGACCCGTTCTATTCTTATCTGCTAGTGATCCTATTCCTCTGAGTAAATGTGTGTGGCTGCTTCTCAGCATCTGACTTAAAGGTTTTGGTCATGGACAGTTCCAAATTCCTGTGAAGTCTGCTGCTGTCAACAGGAACCGCAGAAATGTATCACAGGATGGTGTTATGCTGTCCTTCCTTCCTGTGTCCTTCTGTAAATCCCGTTATCTTTAGGATCTGTAACTACAAATCCTCCTTTTTGCCTCGACCAGTTCATTTCAGATGTTTCTTTAAACACTGTCCATTATAACTGCTGTGTGCTCTGTAATACAGCTGCTTCTGATAGGAACATTCTAATTGCTCTGTCTAACTACAAATGGTGCAGGAGTGTTTATTAGGAAGATAATCTGCCTTCCTTTTTTATATTCCAGTTTCAAATGATTCAAGTAATAAAGCTTATACCTTTTAATGAGTATTTCCCAAATAAATAGTTTTATTTATTACTGATTGTCTTTATCGCCCTCACAGTTTTGAAACTGAAGTTTTTCTGACTCTGTGCTGTATATGACTTACATATAGCAGATGTGTTGTGTCCTGTGTATGCATTTAAATTCTGATAAATTTTTGTGGAGGTAATTTTTACTTACTTAAGCACAGTTTAGATTATCTATTCAAAAACCTACTGTACTATAGTCTTTCTGTTGATCTAAAATGTATGATCAGGTTGATATTATGTAGTGACAATGAAAACAAGCATTTAAAATAGCTTGTCCAAACTGTGTATTGGCATTTCATGTATTTACTTCAGGTCTAAGAATTAAATCCTTATCTGATATTTGTCAGAGTCTTAAACCAGGAAGACATGGATATATGCCTTATCAATACCTTTGCTGAATACATTACAAAATAGGAGTTTTCTGAAACTCATGTCTTCTGTTCCCAGTACAATCTTGTATTTTTCCAGGCCATTCTTTCTCTCTTTTTTTTTTCGCCCCTGTTAGTAGGTCTTGTGCAGATCTCCGCTTTGAGAATTATTCCAATGTAAAAAAAAAAAAAAGACCACCAACTACTTTTTGGTAGTATATCTGAAGGAGGGGGGTGGGAGTGGAGACTGAATGCAAACGTTAACAAACATTGGATTCTCAGAAAATTCTTCATAGGCTGAAACTCATGTGAGGACAGTGACCGTTTTAGGATTTTGTCTTTTATATGTACCACAAATATGCGATGTAGCTTCTGGATAGGCTGATCTCCTTGAAATATTTGGTTACCTTCCTTGTTTTTTTTTCTACTACTGCATTAGCAGTTAATGCCCTCCCTACACTTTTGAAGGACCTTCCAGCTATCCTTTATCCACGTTCTTGTAGAATGTGGACTGCTATTAGTCCCCGACCTATGAAACATGGGTAGTGTCAGTATTCTGTGGTACTCATTTCTAGGAAAACTTTAGATTCTTGTTAATGCTGTCTGGGTTTTTGAGCTTTATGGTACACCTGAATCACCATCTGTATGTGGGGTTTTTTTGGTTTGTTGTTGTGGGGTGTTTTTATTTTTTCTTAAGGCCGTATCTTAGGTGTGTGTAGCGTGGGCTGAAGGAAAATGTTTGAAACTGGGATTCTTGCACAGATACATCACTTCTGAAATGTGGGTAAAAACACCGATATTGTGGCATTTAAGATAAAAATTGTGAAAGTGAAATGCATTGTTTCACTTCTTTCTCATCTCTTCTTGCACCTAATAATCATGCAGCAAGTCACCTTGATAATGAAGATGAATTTGAATAGTCTAAGGGGGTACAAATTACGCTGTATAAAGGACAATCTTGGCTGGTATGGAAAAAAGCCAGACTTTCTGTCAGTAATCCACTGTGTGTGAACTAAAGGACATCAGAACGTGTGTACTCTGGTTGTATCAAGTGCTACGGGTGCCATCTGCCGACTCCTTCGTGTACCACATAGCTCTTCAGCTGTGGGAAGAAGGAAAGATAACATATGTTAAGGACTGTAGTGTTAAATACCCTGCCACTCGAATGTTAAATACAAAATACAATTTTTAATCCTTTCTGGTTTTATGCTACAGTGTTCACCCTAAATGTATGTGAGTTTCATTTCAGCCCTGGAAAACAGCTTTACAGAGTAACTATTATTACTGGTGGTTTTGCTTATGGTGAACCTAGATCTTAATTTTTGCAGTGTATTGTGGCTCATTGTCTGAACCCAGCTTCTAGCAATCCACTTCTTAATCTTTTCAACTTTTTTTTTAGGTTTCTGAACCCTTTCCTCATTCCGCTTGTTATGTTCTATCTATTGTATAGCTAGGAAGTGCGACTGAAATAATTTATTGTGCTTCCTTGCAAACCTGATAAAATAGATTCTGTTGTCCTCAGTGAACATACCAGCAGCGCTGCCACGTGAGGTGGTATAAATAGTTGGCTATACCTGATTTAGTAACAAAGCTCAGAAGGGGCAAACTGGAGTGGTAGTTTAGCTCGACTCTAGAGTAGTTTATAGCCTATTTATTAAATTGGTTTTAAAGAGAAATTTCTGTTTTGCCTTGCTTGTCATAGTTTTCTTTAAAACCTAAATTGATATATTGCTTTGGGTCACTCAACTGAATGTCAGTAAGTATCTACTGAGAAGAAATTAAATTCTAATAAGCATGGAAGTGTGGTATCTAATGCTATAGTCTTAGGCTATGTTGCTGCTGTAAATCAAATAATGTTCTGGTAAGGGTTCTAGCACTATAATGTGAGATGTTTTGAACTGAATTGTTACAATGGTCTGTGACATGCTTTTGGCTGAGGACAAATAGTACTTCCCCTAACAACTTCCAGGCACTGTCTGAGAGTCTGCATGGTCCCAGGGATCATTCCCGATAGCCATTTCAGAAGCTAAGAGTTAACAATTTCCTTGAAATGATTTAATTGTCACTTAATACATAGATGTGGCCAGCACATGGCAGTTTGCATCAGGGTCCCAAGTGCACCAACAGGCTTCAGGTTACTGTGACCAGCCTCACCTTCTGCTTACTGGTCCAGGAGCTCCATTTAAGCTCAGGAGGGAGCCTTCGTTCCTGGCATGAACAATTACATAGGCCTACCTGTCTCAAGTCCTGTCCTTGGACCCACATTGTAGCCTTGGACTTGTGTTGCAGCCTTTCTAGTTTTGCCTCTGGTCCGATCTTTCTCCTCCTGACTCCCTGGATAGACCTGGACCTGTTTCCATCGCTTTCTGTGGCCAGGGCTGTCGATGGTTGCTGTCTCTGCCCACCCTGATCAGATGCTGCCAGATGGGCCCGGACCTGCACTGTGGTCACCCTCAGCTTCCAGCTCATCCTCATTCATGGAGCAGCTTTGCTCTTGCTGCTTCCTAACAGTTGGCCTCAGGACTGAAGAATGGGCTTTGACACCTCTTAACTTCTGTCGCGTACAAGTAGCTCTATTGTCCTGATACCGGTCTAAGCCTGCTGGATTAACTGGAGATTTCTTGTGGGATATCTTGGGATCATGTGATTGAACATGTGGTCAGGGTCTAGGCTAGTTACTCAGGGAAGTATTGCGTATGAAATAGGGACAATAATTCTAGAAATGTCTGGTGAGGGGCAAAGGACACATTTTAGAGAGTTATGTAAAATCAGAGGTTGTGCACACCTTCTCTGAGACCTTTGCGTAAATCGAGGGGTGCTCCAGAGAAGTTCAGTGTAGCTGAAAGCAGAATGCAAAGGCAGATCCTGATGGAAAGTAGCATGACTTAAATCTTGATGAACGTCAATGCCAGAGATGTGTCAAAGGTGCTTTGATAGTGTCTGAACCCACTTGTGGCTAGCAGTAATGGAGTGAACTTGAAAGTGCATTTAAGTCAGAAATGGATGTTGAGAGAGATTTATAAACATTCTTTCTTCCTGTTGCCTGATCTTCCAAGCCACGGTAGAAAATGTAGCATCTACAGAGGAAAATAATAGTTGAAAACCTTGGAGTGATACATCAAGACTCCTGTATTTCCTAACCAGCTTTATTTACATCTAGCAAAACACTTAATGTTCAATAGGTTTTTTCCTTCTTTGTAAGGACAAAAGCAAAATATTCGGAAGCCTGTAACCCAAAAATGGTGTCACTGAAACCCTAATGCTGTGAAGGCATGTGCTTGGGATACAAGAACATTTTCCAGCTCTTTTAAGCCTTTCACAGAACTTGAGGCTCACTTTCCCATTTTGACTCGAGTTTGGAGGAGTGTGCTCTTGTCTTTAAAATTCCATTTGAATGTTCCATGGTTGAATGATAATGAAACTAATGGGTTTTTTCCACAAAGAGTTTGGTTCTTGATTACCTGAGGCTTTCTACTGAAACTCATTTTGACTGAAGAAAAAAAACCCTACAGAGTTCTCATCATGGTGGTCTCCTACATACTTGAGAGATTCCTGTCTACTTTGCCAGGAAAATTAGAGAAAACACGTGAAATGGGAATTCATATGGCTCCTTTATCTTTGCTTTTTTCCTCTTGCTGTTTGCTTTCCTCTGGATGATGGTCTTGCTTCTTGCAGCTTGTGCAATCAGAGGGTGCTGCTGCATACGTATTCTCTGTCATTTCATGATGTAGGTTCTGATTTTCAAATTACTTGTTCTTTAACTAGAACATACTTCTAGAAGAGAATCTTTTTTTAAAAAGCTTGTTTGTATTATTTGTGTGTTACCATGATGTGTTTGATGGATATATGAAACATGAGTTGTGTAAAATTTCATAAAATTTATACAGCCACTCGAACTCTGAATTAAAACACTGCCAGTTTTTATGTTGCAGTTGAACTGAAGCTGAGTAGGAATTATCTGCAAGATTTGAACAGAACATTTTATGCAACTGAAATTGAAGTGCTCTGCAGTGCTGAAGGCAGTCTTCCAAAAATCAAGTATTTGATATAAGCACCACAGGAAACAGATTGCTTCTCACTGCTTTACATTAATAAATTGCTTTTAATACTTCTTAATTGTCTGCTGAGCTCAGACTACTAATGTGTTTTTAAATATCCAGTGTTTCTTCTCTGTGTGTGTGTGTGTATATATATGTGTGTATGTATATATATATGTGTGTATATATATACACACACACTTTGCACTTTTTCATATTTGTTGAAGACTGAGTCTCCTGGTATGCTAGCTAACTTTTGGTGAAATAGCTTTGGTGCTATACTGGTAACAGTAAACTGCATCTAGAAGTGTGAGAGTTCTTAGATAAGCACTTAGTACTGGGTTACATAGTTAAACTTTATGAAGTCAATAATTTTTCAGTGCTTAGAAAAAGATCTTGTTCTTCTAACTTGAGTGGCTGGTATTTCATAGCTGATTCCTTTTAAATGGGTAGGACAATGCCTGGAAAAAGATGTCTAGAATGTGTTGGAAGGGTTTACAATCTGACCCATGGGGAGTGATGGTGGAAATCAGTGCGTGAAAACTTGAATTACAGAAGAAAAAAAAAAAGCCTGAGGCACAAAAACCCACCCCACTTGGAACAAATGCAGATCCTGTTCCTGGAGATTTAGTTTTGAGGTCTTCCTGTACTCCAAAAGTGTCACTAATGGGCATGTTACTTACAACAAGAAAGGTCAACCCTCCAGCCCCCTTGAAACTGGAAGTTTTAACTTCTTTTGCTGTCTTGCCCCGTGAAGGTGGCTACAGTGCTATGTTTACAGTAGTTTCAGTCTCCTAGCTTACCTTCTTGTGTACTTAGGCTGCACAGAACCTACTGCTTACCTGAGAAAAACACAGTAGCTTATTTTTGTGAGGGAAGCTATTTACTTCTCAACATTGAAATTGCAAATGTGAGCTCTTATCTAACTTATAGGGTGTTTTCCTTTTCACTATTGGAATCTTATCTTTCTAAATAGTCTCACCAGAAGGTGGGGGTAAGGACCTTTTTAAAGACTTGGAAAGGAAACACGGGAGCTTTTTCTTTAGGCTTCTGCTTCTTACTAGTGCTTCAAATTCTCCACTTGATATATGCCAGTAATTCAAATCTTAATATTGTATTTGTATGTGATTCCACTTACTCTTTCAACTACTCTCATCATTATTTGAAAAAAAAAAAATGCAGCACTACATAGGTAAAATAGCCTTCAAATATCTGTTTCTAGTTCTTGGATGTTTTTTTTCTGACTGCTATCTGTTCCCTGTCAGCATTTGCCTCAATCAGCCTTTTTAACTGTGGGTTGTACAAGTTCTGTTTGTCTTACCAGCTGACACAGGATATTTGTTCCTCCACCTACAAAGGAAATGATCCAAGATACGTATTAAGTGGAAAAACCTTAGTGGATAGTTTGGAATCCATGCTGTAGAGAGGAAGCATAACTGAATGATTACAGACATGTTTGGGACTCCAAGTGTGCTCACAGGTTTTTCTTTGCCCTGAGCAGGCTGCTTTACATGTGTATCGGAGGGCTCCATTGCTCTTACCTACTGTAGCAGGAATGTTGCTAGGATAAATGTATTGTGAGACTTAAGGCACTTAACATGCCTTACTGCTACAGGTAGCCCCTGACTCTTCTTTTTTTTTAAGAAAAGGAGGGGAAATACTGTTGCATTAAGGTGATTAAAATCTGATCCATGTTTATGCGCATTTATTGTCTTATTTGGCAAAGCCCTACTGAAGTATATAGGATTACTTGGAAAGCAAGGTAATGCGTAAGATGGATAAAGTTTCAGCCTGGCTTAGATGAATGGGATCAGCTAAAATATGCATTAGTAAACTATTTAAATAAATTTACAGTATGTTTTGAACAAAATGGGAAGATTGCATACTCATGCTGTTCATAGCCCAGCCTTGGTAAGGAGACTACTTTTCTTAAAAACAACTTGATAAAATACTCTAGTTTCATCTTTTACCTTCTAATTAAAGAAGGTGTCCTTTTCACTTGACTGTTCAGGGAGGTGGGAAGAAATCTTTGGTATTCTGATCTTTATGGGGGACGTCCTCCAGATATACAGAGAAATACTTAGCAGAACGAATTGGTGACTAATGGATACAGTCTCTAAAGCATAAGGATGTTTAAGTAAATTAATGCACCAAAGAAAATGCTTCCTGAAATATCTGAATACATCAGTAATTTTTAAATGCATTGAACTTAAAAAAAAAAAATTTTTTTTCAAGCCTTGCAAACAGAGGGACTGATCTCTTTGACCAGTGACATAATTACTGGATTTTACTTACCTGTGTCAGAAGATAAGTTCTGCCATTTTCAATTACTTCCATTGCATGCTCATTTAACGTTAGTGCTGAGTGACATAAAAAACCTCTAGATGAGCACACAGTTTGGGACATACTCACTTTACAGGTGCTGTAGAGAAATTGTTTTCATAAACTTACTCTGTTTTTGTACCTGGGCCTGGGAAGAAAAAAAATAATTTGGGATAATCACTAATCCATTGATGCTGCACTACTTCCTACATGAGAGCATTTTCTTGAAGAAGGATCTAAGTTCCTGATATCAAATTCTTTCTTTTGCAGTCCATATGATATGAGTTGTAATTTCTTGGGGAGGGGGGGATATTTTTAGCTTTTGTGTAGCTCTCTGCTGGGGGCTAAATCTGATCCCCACATCCACACTGAATGACAGTTTTCCTCCAGTAGCAGTAGTCTGCTGCATGAAGCTGTTAGAAATTTATGCCCTCTTAGGATATGAAATAGAAGTTTTACCAACAGGAAAAACTTCCTCATAATTTATCAGCTAGAAAGTTACAAGTGCCAAGCTAGTATCTTATTTTTATTTTCTGATTATTTCATTGTTTCATGTGATGATTTACTTTTCTTATCTGTAACTTCAGTGCTTTAGGACTGATGCTTGTTAGTATGGCACGTAATACAATGTGCTAGACCCTAGAGGAGTAAACACAACCAAAATGAATAATAAAGCCCTAGTGATGCCAGGAACATTTTTGGGTAGGTATGACTCATGTCCTTCTGTAATATCTTCAGTGATCTTGATGATATTATTTCAAGTATACAAGTTTGACCTTTCAATGAATGCTAAGACAGACCACTTAATGACAAACTTCCTGCTGTATGGTAGTATTTAAAAATGGGTTTACTGTGTGTAGAAGAAATTACCTTAATATATTTATGTACACTGAGTGTGGTGATTACTTTTTTCTATGTTCTGAGTATGTAGAGGTAGGTAATAAATCTTCCTACTAGTTTGATTTTTTTATTCTGCTTTTTTCCTGTGTTGCGTGTACATACGCATGTAGTATGTGCGTGCACATACTTCAGAAAAATAACTCTGATATGGAAGCTAACTGTGGGGTTTTTGTTGGTTGTTTTTTTTTCCTGGGCTAGCAGAAAAGTCAGGTAATTTTAACCAAGCCAGTAGAAAGTCTGCTTGCCAGACTTCAAACAAATTAGTTACTGGAGCAGACTAGGCAACTAAAATTAAGTACCAGGAACTTAAACAAGTATAGAGCAGCATAGAGGAGATGTCATAAATATTTTTCAGGTAGAGAGACAACTAGTTACTGTTTTATTTGCAAAACAATTTCCTCTAACTGGAATTCAATCCCGCATACATCTTACTTCTGGTGGCAATCCTGGAATAGGCTGTAGGCCAACTAAGTAAAAAAATGGCTTTGTATACTCAAAAGCCCCTGTGATGAGTTCCAGTGTAATTCAAAGCTTGCGTAAATGTAGTGAGGTATTTAAATGTCCTTACAATCATATTTAAGTGGCAGTCGATGAGTCAGAATTGTCAGACAAAAGCAAGGGAGTCTTTTCTATGCTCTTGGCAAGGCAAAATATGTTGTATTATTACCAGAGTGAGAATTTTACTTTACCTGACATTTTTTGAGTCTACAGGCAAGCAGACCTCCCTGCTTTTCCTTATGCAAATTATAATTGAGAATCTGTAATGAGAAGGTCTGAAACTAGCAAATTCCTTTGGTAATGAGTATCCATTTACCTGAGCAGAATGGCGAGCATTTTACTTGGTGCATTCACTTAGTAGACCAATACATGCTTTGTTTACCCCAGGAGTGTTCCCCAAATTATCATTGTTGTCCTGAGCAATTAAGTGCCTGCATTGTATCTTCAGCGGATCAGACACATTGGTTGGAAGGGATCTCTGGACACCACCTGGCCCAACCTTTTGCTCAGAGTAGGACTGTTACCAACACTAGATAAGGTCAGCTGTGACTTTATCAGCTCTTGAAAACCACGAAACTCTACAACTTCTCTGGGTAGATGTCATCGGTACAGCACTACTCTTCAAGTGAAGAAATTTTTCTCTAATGCCGATTCAGGACCTCCCAAGCTGCAACTTAAGGTTATGCCCCTTGTTTTACTACTATTTCACTATCATTTGTACTTGCAGCAATTTTGCAATTTCTTTTGTCCAGAGTGCTTAGGAAGATACTGACCTTTATGATATTCTGCTTGTTACTTGTTGCCAAATGGATGTTGAGCACTTATTTATTAGCGTTTCTGCCTGTCGGTTTGAGTTTTCAACCAATTGTAAGTCTGTTCATGCAGCCCATGCTTCCTCAGCTTACAAATGAGATCATTGGGTAAGGATTTTGATGCGCCCTTGCGGCCAGGAAGGCCAATGGCATC